>JAZHYW010060036.1:0-20151 GCA_037355805.1 Ixodes ricinus | reverse complement strand
AATGATGTCTTTGAGCAACAATAAATAAATGAAACTGATCCGCCAGAACAGACCACGAACATGATAATTATTGCGAAACTTCCGAGTACTCTCAGTGTTTCACGCGAAATCACACCGAATAGCACGTTATTTGAGGCGGCTATCTAAAGTTCTGAAAACCCGCACAAGCGTATCAGTAACGATCCGGCCGGGTAGCCATGCCTGAGCTATTTATTATCAGTACTATTAAAGTGAAAAGTTTTGGCGCAATGTTGGCGCAAATTCTTCACATTACGGTAAGATGTAGCAGGATGTAGCAAGGTATGCTAGCCCTTTGGCGCAGTTTGGAGAAAATGGCGCACCAATCACAGCACTGCTCCCTTTAACTCGATATAGCCAATGATTGTTGGTGACAGAAATTGCCGATAACCATTCGGATAAATTGATTAACACGAATGTATTCCGATTAAACTGAGCTACGACTGCAAGTAGCGGTAAATCGATTGCAACATTAGATGCTGTACTCGGGCAGTTTGCTTCGCGGTCAGCAGCATCCCTCACATACCTTTGCAGAGGAAAGTAGCTAACTACAAAGTCCGCCTAACGACTGCACTGTGCGTAACTAATGACCCTCGAAAACGTCTCCGGTAATCTCGCTGTCGCCATAATGCTCCAACTAAGCAGTCATGGGAGACACTAATGAAAGGCGCCGAGACCAAGTACTTGGCAGAGACGCAGTCCAACGTCGTACCGTGCCGCGACGACGGTGGCTCCTTTCTCTCGCGAGGCATTGGGAAGACTGCGGGACATCCCCCAGTGAGCTCCTCGTCCCGCAACTCGAAGATGCGTGTGATAAGCAGATGAGCACAACGCGCATGTACCTCGCTCGCCCGCGACCCGCGCATGTGCGCGATAAGAAGAGGACGACACTTGTACCTCGCCTTCCGCGCATGCGTACGCACTTCCGATGTGACGACCGGGAAGTTTCAGAGAGGAGAGGGAAAGGGGGAGGGGGCTTAAAGAAATGTTACAGCATTTAAAAAATTAACAGTCAAGCAAACTGGAAGCAGCGTTGTAGCGGAGTGATTTGGTGGAGGAATGCCCCGTCCAGTTCTCTGTATGTTTTTTCTTTTATTTTTTTATGACAATGTATTTTGCTGCGAGAAGAAAATGACAGTCGCAGTGTTTGTTGTGTCTTCCGCTTGTCCTTGTGTTCCTTTTTTTTGTTTGACGTTTTATTTAATTCTAAGCATTGAACTCTCGCGCCGCATTTCTGAAGCCTTTTGCGACTATAGTACGTTACCGTAAAAATAACTTAGCATACAGTAATTATCCTCCCGCTGCGTCCGTGCAATTTTACTTAGAAGGCGAGGCTACGCGCGTACCTCTATTGTTGCGTCGGCACGGGCAGACTCGATGTTACGGTTGTGCGCACGAATGCGTCGAAGGCCGGTCCAGTCGGCGTATAATTGTTATCATTACCGCGGTAGCTCATGAGTGTACAGGCGCCATCATGTACCAGACGCAGCAACATATGCCGGAATGATATGCGTGCCACATAGCCCCCATGGCGCGCGCGCTGCCGCGAATATTAATGACCGCGTGTTGGAAGAAGGGGTAACAGCGGTGCAACCGAGTTGAACAACAGGGGGTCCGATAATCGCTGTTAGGGCTACGTGGACTGCGATGTGCAGGAGAACGACCAAGAAAGCTTGACGTGAAATTCTTCTGCGCCATGGCGTGCGAATGTTACGCTGAACTCGTTCGTCTGGTATAATAACTGCATGTAGAGTTTCAACATTTAGCTGTGATCAATATGAGTATAACCATCTCATCCTCAACATCACACACCGAACGTAAGCGATGTGAAAATAATTGGGCTTGTGTGGATATTTATACAGCGTGTATAGTTGGTCAGCCATTTCGAAGTTGCGACGAGTCACCCGCTGTAGATGAGAAATTTAGCCAGTGCAGTACAACCGCTAGCCTGGGGTCTTTAACGTGCACCACGCAGTAGTGATACACGACCGCACGCCGGTATACGATGATCATTTAGATCGAAACGGGTAGGGGTGGGGATTGAGCCCAGGATCCCTGGGTTCTGCAGAGGGAGCTTTCGCTCCACGTGCTCCGAGCTGGTGTGCGCTAGCCCACTCGGCAACCGATCCCCCTAAGCGATGTGTAATGTTTGTCTCTACTTATTCGCCACAACCCTCCGCGTTTTATGGGTGTTTGCATCATGGTCAAGCATACGCACAGTCTCATTAGAAGTCCTTCCTGGGCTTCAAACTGTCCATTTTTTTAATTATTTTTTGAACAAAAGAGGGCCTTTGTTAGGATGACAAAAATGCGCGTTTTATGCAATTTACACTCGGTTCTGTTTTCTTTAAGGAAACGTGCTTCTTTCCGTAGTTAAACACGATGTAGTAAGCAACGGCATGACACTAACAGCTGACAATTCTGCGATGAAAGGACAACCAATAAACGGCCTCAAAGGTTTCGCCGATTAGGAAACATCTATATTGTTTTGTTTCTTTGTTTCTTCCATCTTTCTCGTTTGGGAAACGCTTCCAGGGTAATCTCGAGAGCTCCTAAAAACGTCGTACTCCATAACTTAGCTGTTGTGAGAGAGCGTTTGTTGGCCCGCAATGTAAGTTATATATTTGTATCTATTTTTCTTCAATCCCCCTCTCTTCTCCCTAGCACCCATTTAGGTATCCATTTAAATCCCGACTGAATGTATTAGATCTAGAACCCCACCCCACTTATTGCTAACCATACAATGAGTTACAATTTGCAGGTCTTCAGAAATAGCAATGTTTTACAACATATTTACCTAGCTCGTTAATCTCGTCAGGAGCACCCCACTCCGCCTTCTTTCCGCTTCCTACAGCACGATATACTCTGAATTCTTACCAGATTTCTAACTGGGGTCCCTTTTCTGATCGTACTGAAAAACAAAATCTTGTTCTTTACGCGCTTATGCTGTTTATTTCGCAGATCGTTGTTGTTTTTTATCCTTATACAGTTATGTCCTGCACAGTTCAGCACTAAGAATTCCAAGTTTCTTTTAACCCAGGTGAGGCGGTAAAATAGAACGCTATTTGCCGCTAATCCAATCAACCAACCCCTCAAAAAATAGTGTATAGAGAAAAAACAAAAATTACAAAGACGTATTTCCACGTATGCGCACTGCCCCTTTAGCCGCGTAAAAACCGCTCATATATTATTTAAAAAAAAAAAAAACTTTTTTCGCCATTTAAACATGTTTGCTCCATACACATATGTGTGCTTTGAACATGTTTGCAAACAGTGTTTGTATACATGAACAGTGTGGCAGGACCATCATGACATGTGATAACAGTGAGAGCGCCGCTTAAAGTAATCATAATAATTTGCACATTTTCTAGTATCCACTAGGCAGTGCGCAAGGCTAGACAGAAAGGATGGTCGACCTTTTACGCAGGTGCGCCTGCTAGTCCGCCGCCGAGTGGGTTAGAATCTATAATAACCATTAATATGCAATGTATAAAAGAGTTGTACACACCTCCCCCCCCCCCCGCACACACACACACAGACGCAGACATGTCGTCTTGGCATGCTTCTCTATATAGCCAGCTAAGAGCTACGGCCCGCTGCCCTCCAGAAGGCCCTGGCAATTTCGGTCGATGACGATCTCTGCTTCTTCCCGCGGCGGTGGGGTCAGCTGATGCGCAACGCCTCGGCTCAAGAAGAGCAGGACGGCGGTCGTGTCGGGCAGCAGGAAACGGCCCGAAACGAGGTCGATTCAAGTGCCGCGGGCTACGCCGAATCAATTAAGAACCGGTGGACCGCTAAAACTTGTACCAGTCGCCGGTGGTTAGAGGTGCTGACCCCAACGATGAACCCGACGAGGATCGTCTTTCCCGTTTCGACTATTTTTAAACGCCCGACGCACGTGAAAAAAGCTCGCCATATCTGCCTTCATTGGAAAGACGCGCTGTATATCTGGCCACGTATGCCCGACCGTATATGTGATCGCCAGAAATGTTCCGAGTACAGAGATAACTATATATACGGCTGATATAAAGTCATATCTCATCGCATGTGCGGCACGCTATAAATATGTATAAAAATATCAGGCGGTTGCGGTACAGGTACGGCTGCTTTGACGTCGTATCTCACCGCCTATGATCGGTGTACACCTTTTCATAAAAGCGTACAAGGGTGCGTTCATTTGCTGTATGTGTTATGCACGCGCAATTTCTGGCTGGCCGCAATTGCGAGCGAGCGCTGGCTGGACTGCGATTTTTAGAATGTGGACTGTGATTTTCGTAAACAGTGGAAAAGGGCATAGAGGTAAATAATACATAGGACACTTATGATTCCCAAATGTTTGCATTGCTTAGAACGTAGTTAAACTAGCCAGAAAAAAAAATATGATTCATAAAAAAGACGCGTGGGATCTTAACGTTTTCTTTTTTTTTTACATAAAATTGTACGACTACCTCCAAACTAACCTGTTTGAACTGCAGCTCGCTAGGGGCGCTCCTGTTTTCTTCACTATCAGTAGTGCGCGGGCTACCCACGCGATTATGTTTTAATTTTCATAATGCGCACCCTCTATAAAAAGTGTGTGCGTCTACTTTCACGCACAACACTTGGAGAGCCAATCACCGCAACTTAAGCGCCAGTTCACACTCTTGCGACCAAGTACGACCGAGAGAGACCAGACCAATTTTTAGGACGGGATGCGCTACAGCGGAACTCGTCCTAAGAGATCGCAAGAGGCTTAAAAACCGGTCTAGTCTCTCTCGGTCGTACTCGGTCGCAAGAGTGTGAACGGGCCTTTACGGGGGCAGCTCAGCGAATGACAATGCCGAAACATATGTTTAGACCAAAAAACGCAGTCTGACTTGTGACATTAGGCAATGCAAGTGTGACGTTTTGCATTGCTTAATGTCACAACTCAGACTGCGTTTTTTGGTCGGAACATATGTTTCGGCATTGCCATTCGCTGAGCTTCCCCCGTAAGTTGCGCTGATTGGCTCTACGAGTGTTGCGCGGGAAAGCAGACGCACGGGGCTTTTTTCTTTTTTTAGAGTGCAGAAACTTGGGCTTTTCGCGTCTGCAGGGAACACTACGCTAACCGAACGGTGTATGTCACGAGTGCGTTCTGACCGAAGGCCGGGGTGCGTCCTCGCGTCCTCACGGGATCTGAAAGCTCGGCAAAGCAGCGAAGGCGTCGTCAATGAATTTTGGCGTACGACTTTCTGTTTTGGGCCCCGTACGATGTATGTCTGAATTGCCGTGTGTGAATTAAGAATCGCTGCCATTCCACGACGAATTACTTAGTCCCGATCACCGCCGGAGAGACTGTCGACCCGGCCGAGGAAGGGAGGGATCGTCGCAGGCTGCAGCTCGCGGCAGCATAGCGTGACTCCGCGAGTCTGTGGTCCCGTCGCGGAGGCTATACGCCTCGCCGCGCCCGCGGCTTGTTCCTTCGGGCGCGCGAGGCCTTCCGCCTCTAGAGCAAGCAGCACGTCGCCCCCTCCCTCGTCGTCTCCCATCCAAGTCGTCGAGCCCGCGCCAGCCGCCAACCAGCGCGGTGCGCCCACGCGACCCCCAGCGCGAGAGCACGGCGCGGCGGGTGCGCCCGCGCTACGCCAAGGCCTCGCCATTGTGTTCTTAGCTCCGCGCGGTGCGCTCTCGCCCACGACTGCGCAGAGAAGAGCGTCGCGAGGATTCCAAGGAAGCCCGGCTCTGCGGAAAAAAAACGGCACGGCCGCCCATACGAGTTCTACGGAAGTGTCGGCGTGTCTGGGAGCAATTCTGCGTTTGGAAGAGAGAAGGGACGACAGCGAGACAGATGGTCGAATCGGAGGAAAAGGGAAGAATGAGATTAGAGCCAGGAAGCGAACATTGATTGTTTTATCGATCGGGGTTGATTGGGGAGAAAAGTAGCTAAAGATAAGAAACTTGCGAAAGAGAGCAAACAGGAGGAGAGAGGTAGACCTCGAGACTTTTCCGCGTTCCCCCAAAAGCACGACATCTGTACTCTGTTTCACTATAAGCGCGAGCCAAACCGATGCTATACGCCAGTTGTCTCAAACTCATTTGAGTGTCGGGGCCAGATAGCCCAAGCCCGCACTGGAAAGGCCGAATGCCAACGTTAGACGGCGGGGGTCAAGTATACGCTGTCGTTCCTGTTGCTCAATTCACTCGGCAAATAACCAAGCTCAAGACTTTAAAAAAACAATCAGTTGATTTGTCACTTCTTGCTTTTCCTGACGATTTTTATTACAACATTCTGAAAAATACTTGTCTTTTAATGGTGATATATTTTTGAAGGCGAGAATCCCGAGCTCGTAGCGCTTTATCTTTGGCAGTTGCTCCTGCTGATCGAGAGTTCTCGCAGACGAGGTGCATCCTTCAACAAAGAATTCGCTTGTATAGCCTAGTAGCCGAATTGTTGTACATTACAACAAGCTGGGAAGCAAAATATAAAGAGAAACAAAGAGCAAATGAACACAGCTTAGTAAAAACTATGTGAATACGCTAAAAGAGCAGAGCTACTTTTTGAGCGAAAATGAATCGGCGAGATTAGATCACTATAACGCATGCCATTTCTAGCGCTCGAGACATGGGAACCGGAACTCGCAGCCAGTTAGCTTGGGGCCGCGTCCCAGCGAGTCGCGGACCGCATACGGCCCGCGGGCCGCGTGTTTGAGACCCCTGCTATACGCCTATTGTCTTGACACTCCCATTTCACGAGAATGCGTGAATAGCGAGGCTACTCAAATTGTAGCGCTCGCTATCGTTCCTTCTTCGCTCGTACTTGCAGTGAAACTGAGTAAGTATATTATCTTTTTCCCGAAGAAATCGAGCGCGGTTTCGGTTCTCGAGTTCCGCGCCGAGCTCTGTACGCGAATTGGTTTCACCGCACGACAGAGGAGCTCGCATCGCTGCCGACCTTGGAACGCGGTGGGGCGGACCGATCACGCAACCGCCGGTGAACGCCGGGATCCCGCTCGTAGATATAATACGGCAGAGTCGGGGGTCATCGTAAACGCTATTGGAACTATAGCGCGGGATGGCCCCACGCTCGGCTCATTGTGCCGCCGCCGAACCCCCGCCGTCTCTTGCCACGCAACGCTGGACGGAACTGATTATGTGCGCGGCAGCGCTGCCGTGACGGGAGACTGCCTCGCCGTGATCACTGGCGCAAGGACTCCTGAATCGCCGCCCGAGCTTACGAAATTGGAAGCGGTCTGGGCGTCGCAAACGGGAAGCCGGTGCCGCTCTGCTCGAGGGATGAGGCCGTTAAAGGGTGCGTGCTGGCGGTCGAGCATCCGTATGGGACAATAATCGAACACGCGACGTTTTAACTATAGTGTGGTAATCATTACTGCCAGCCACTGTTCATTCGCGATGCACAAATGGCCTGTTATCGAGGCAGCCGCGAAAACGTCGAGCTGACGTCACGTAAATCGTCATGGCTACGCACCGCCTTCCCTGGTTCGTCCGTGGTGGCTGGTTCCTGGTGTTTATTTGGCGGATTCTTAACTTTCATCCGACTATAGTCGCCAAAATTGTATTGAAGGTGCAGCCTGTGACCCAGGGAACTAGAGCGTGCCAACGCTTTGGATGGGTGGATGGACGGATGTATTGAGCGCTGGCACGCGCCACAATAACAAGAATACGCTTTCGCTCATATGTTGGTACCACCCAGGGGTGCTCGAGCGAGCAATTTAAAATTCATCTGCTCTAATTTATACTGTCCACAGCTGTATATCCGGGCACGCCGGATAAAATATACGCCAGCAATGGGCAGCAAAAAATAATAATAATAATAAAAAAACGTAAATTAATAAATATATATATATATTTTTTTTATTCTTTTTACGCGCGCCGTGGTAATGAAGGGCAGTCCCTGCAGTGGCCCACCGAATTTACCTCACACACCTAAAGTGTTCGCAAAGTTCGCGACTTTGACACTCGACCGATTAGTCGCTGACTGTTAATTTCAGACCGATCACCACGTACTCGAGTCAAGGCAAGTGCCAACTAGCTAATGAATATAGCGGGTTGTTTTTTTGTTTTGTTTTTTTTCGTTCACGTGCTCATAGTATATACATCAAATTAATCATTTGATGTATATGCTTTAGAGCGTACATCCCGACTCATGACGAAGGTTATATACACGATAATGCAATTAATGCAAAGGTGCAAGCGAGCTGGACATGGCGATAATAATCCTTATCGTCATGTCCAGCTCGCTTGCACCTTTGCATTAAATGTGTTATCATCATAACCTTAAAATGCAGGCCGCGTGTTGACCTTTGTCGGTGTTAGACTGGTGGCACCTGATACAACCCGTTTGCTCTACTAACGTCTAACTCCTGGTTAGCTGAGCTCGGTTGGTATACAGCACTCCACTGGAAATTAAGAGGTACCTGGTTCGATACCCGGACCAGGCGGATTTTTTCGGTCCCGCACCAGTCACCTAGCTGTGTTTGGAGATTTGTGTTTGTCCTCTGTCCCCCTTGTTCCCATTCTTCAGGGATCATTATATACATCGTTATAGTCAAGTGTTGTACCACTTAATCACAAGAGCGCGCCGCGCGCACTAGAATGCGTCCGGCGCGTTCCCTTTACCTGCCAGAATAGCAGCAAGCAATCTAAAAAAAAACACAAAGTTAGAAAAAGCTACGCAGAGGAACGTGTCAAGGGAAGGTCTCAGCAAAAAGGCACGCCGAAAATGGCGCATATATCTCGTAAAAACCGGTATACGGAAAGCTCGTATAACTACATAAGAATAAGAACCCCTAAAACAAAGCCTTAAAAAAATAGCAATAAAATGGTAGCAGTCCGTTCTACCCAAATTACACACCCACACACCGGAAACAATTACATAACGAAAACAACAAATCAGCGAACCGTTACGCACTCAAGACTGCCGCACGACGAGAAACAAAACCAAACAAAAAGTTAAACTGAAAATTAAAGAAGAAAAAAAGTGCAAAGCAGGAACTTTGAGGCAGTTTTTACAAACTTTTTGTGCGCACCTCACGCGCGTAGACAAATCACGGCGGAAAATGAAACACTGAAAAGAAAATGCGAAGATAGGTAGAAATGCACGAAGCGGCGAGAAAAAAGAGCTCCCAGCAGTGACAAGGGGAGAGAGCAGCGAAGGCATGGCGGCTATCTTTGCCTAATTTCACGGCGTGAGCAACGCTAGGCAGCTGCCGCCGTGCCTCTTCCGCGCACTTCCGGAGTCACGCATCACGTCTCTTTGCCGCCGATGGCGCGGCCACCTGCAGCCCGCCGTCGCATGCATGCGCCACCAACGACGACAACGACAACGACTACGATGATGACGATGATGATGATGATGACGACGCGCTGCTTAAAAGTTAGACCAAACTCTTACTATAGACCTTTTCTGTGTACTCTCGTCCTCAGCCACCCAACAAGCGTATCCGGTATGGGCGACGAAAAAATACTAAAACGTTGCAACCTGGAAGTAGTAAAAAAATAAGGTGGAGGCGAAACGATAATGTGTGACGGTTACGCTTATATCCTAAGTGTCTTCTATTGGCGTGGCGACGGCAAAACAATGTTTCCGCCCATACTGGAAGTGACGACAATTCAAGATGGCGGCGCCCTTGAAGAAAGGGTCTATATACTCCCAAAAACTTAGAAGAAAAAAAAATTTTTACCACAAAAATAAATTTAGGATTTACTGAAAGCTCGGTCTCCGCCTAGGTGTAGAGCTAGCGGTCCGGACAAGAGGCTGAAGTTTCAGAGATATTCGTTATCTAATCAAAAAAAAAAGTTAAAAATAATTATTAAAAAAACAAAACAAATGTCTTTAGATGTTTTCAACGAATGCATTACTGGTGTCAAGCATATCGAGAACGGGCCACATTTTCCCACCAAAATTTTCAAGAGTCACTCATCCAAGGAGGCTCAAGTGTCGCTGCCAGTTATCTAAAGCCCCGTTCACATCTTGCGACCGAGTACGACCGAGAGAGACAAGACCGGTTTTAATCCTCTTGCGACGTCTTAGGACCAGCTCCGCAGCAGCGCGCCCGGTCCTAAGAAGTCGCAAGAGGCTTAAAAACCGGTTCTGTCTCTCTCGGTCTTACTCGGTCGCAAGAGTGTGAACGATCCTTAAACCTTTTATCTGAAATCGCAGAAAACGCTTTTTAAAGTAGCGACTCGGGCGACCTTTGAGGTATGTTTCCGGGCGTCTATTTCCCGCTAAATTTAGCGGGGAAATGACGTGACCTCAGCACCAATTCAGTCTCCCCGCTAAATTTAGGGAGGAAAATGATGTCACCTGGTTTTATGTCACATGACCTACACAGAAATTCAGTTTATCCGCTAAATTTAGGGAGAAATCGACACGTGACCGGCCGTGGCTCTTTCAATTATATCTGCAGCTAATCGCTTAATTAGACGGCAACACTGTTGGTTCTGTCCTAATTTTTCGTCCTCCAGAAATGCTACAACAGTCTGCACAAAGACAGCGCATCTAAGGGCCCGTTCACACACCTGCAGCCGAGTAGGACCGACTGAGACAAGACCGGTTTTTAAGCCTCTTGCGACGGCGTAGGACCTGACCCGCTGCCGAGGAGCGGGTCCTAAGCCGTCTCAAGAGGTTTACAAACAGCTCTTGTCTCCGCCGGTCCTACTCGGCTGCAAGTGTGTGAACGGGCCTCTAAGCTCAGAAAGCCGCACTCTGTTAACGTAACGACAATGGCGTCCACTCAGCACTAAGCGCCAAGATGGCGGCGTCCACAAGAAAATCGAGGACGATGGCTGTCGAGCTTCAACAGGAGCGCTCCTGTTAAAAATGAGAAGCGATGTTTTGTGCATTCGTTTCTTCGGATAGGACCGATCGTGTGGCGCGCTATAAAGATGAATGCTCAGGTCTGGTGTTTTTGGAGTCAAGCTTTCGTTCGCCTGTCTTTCAATATTTTTTTTTATTTAGTTGTGCGCGGATTGTATTTTATGTCGAAGCTAGGAAAACGCGCACGCCGGCCGGGCGGTATATCCTTGGCGCCTCGGCGCCGTTGCTAAGAATAACGACGATGGCAATAACAAAGAACGAGTTTAACAGCGGGCCTTGAAGAAGAAAGATATTTCCCAGTCGAAGGGGACTTCACGATGCACATGGTGCGATAGGTCCCCAGTTCATCGATTGTAAGAACGCCGTCGTTTTGCGCTAAGGATAGAAACGCCAGAAACGGTTACTCCTAAATAATAATAAAAGTAAAATAAAAAAGAAACGAAGGAAACGCCTATCCGTCGCTGCAACTCCACCTCTAGTCTAAATGACAGTGCGTCATGCAATTGCTTCTGTTGCCTAAAAACTCAGAGCCCATGAATTCAGAAAGAAAACTCCGACGCGTGCGCAAGTTCGTCGCTCGATCTGGCAATCGAGCAAGGCCGACACCAAACGGCACGTTTCGCGCTCCGGCGACTGCATGGTGTGTCTGTATGTATGTATGTATGTTTGTGTGTACCTGTGTCTTTGTGTGCGCTGGTGTGTGCGTGTGTGTGCGTGTCTGCGTGTGCGTGTTATCTGTTATTCACCTCTTTTACTTATTTTTTCTAGATAACGTTTGTAAGCTTGTTTGAGTGTTTACGGGCGTTGATGATCGAGTTCAATCTCCTACTGCGACGATACATGTTTCAGTGATTTCGTATTTCCTTTAATATGTCGAAACCGGGTTGCAACAGTCTGAGTCGCATCACAGGCGTAAACTGAGCACTGTGGAACGAGAAGCAAATGCACTCAACAACGATATTTAGTCCCTTATGACGGGAACTCGGCTATCTTCGCGGTTTAGAAACCACCTCAAAAACGAACAATGTAACGGCAGTATTTTATCTTAAAACAGTGAGCTCCGTGAAACTACATGCAAAAAACCGAAGCGTATACTACTACGCACGCCGCACTGGAACCCAGCTTTGTTGCTACAATGCGCAAACCACGACATTTTTTTAGATTTTACGCGCGCTATGGTGAGGAGAAAAAGTCACTGATCTCCGCTAGGGGGCCATGGATGGCGCATTGAGCAAACAGGTATGAAGCCACCGGAAGTAGGTGTGACTTGGCCCGGAAGTGAGAGCTTGACAGGCTTTTCAACTCTTCCGAGTTCTAGTTCGAACAGCGTTCAGGTCGCTGGATTTTTTCTTGTCATCTCAAGAGAGCCCGCTATAGTTGCGCAGTATACGGCCATTCGATGTGAAAATTTTGAGATTCTAGTTGGTCAAGTGTATGTCCACGTTCAAATATCTTGTTCTCAGGATTCAATTCAAAATGGGATCAGTTAAAGCCCACTCAAATACACAAAAAGCGTGGATCAAAACATCGACTGAATGCACTAGGAGGCCCAGCAGACACCCAACTTCCAGAACAGGCATCGAACTTCCAGTGGCCTCACAAGCAGCAGGCTCGGAAAGCAGTTATGGGTCATCCAGCCCCATTTAGTAGAGATATGTGGAAAACTCCGATGTCTCGTATTTCTTCCTGTGACAACGCAGTCAGATGTGAGTGCGTGCTCGCGGAGCGTCGTTAAAGGTTCTGCATGCGGACAGCTCCCACCAGAAATGCCACCAAAAGTTGTTCGCTGAGAACACCGAAGGTTTACGGACACGACGTCAAAGACATATGAGGATAATCGTGCACGGTCGCTCGTGCACAAGACACTTTCGTGTTCACGAGCTCGTGTCGCTAACCTCCCGTTGTGTTCCATATTTGTATACGAGTAGAGGATGCCACGCTCTCGTCTAATGCGCAATCACGATAAAATCACCGCAAGGCGCACAAGACAAAGAGTGTACGTGTCCACACTAACGATCCTGGCACTCAAAGCCGATATATAACGGGTCGGATTTCCTCGGAGGTAATAATCAATTGGCGGCCGCGAGGAACGTGAGCTTCGTAATATTACGCAACACATGCGCGTGTACCACCGCGAGCACGGAGCAGAAGAAAGTTCCGATGCGGCGGGCAAAAAGGAAAGTAAACAGCCACACGCGCGGACCCAGCATACATGCCAACAGCCTGCGTTATTGAGGCAAGCGAAATTGCTACCGCGGGGATTTGTGCTCGGGGCGCTTGACCCGCTTCGCTAAATAAAGGGAGAACAAAGAAAACGCGGCCGGCTAATATGCTCTGGCACGTCGCTATACCGCTGCGAGCATCTTGTTCGGGTAAGCTTCTGACGTGAGCTGGATGAGAAGCGAAGGCTGCGGGCGGAGCAGTTGAAATGCCGAACGTTGTCGGCAGCCGCTTCCACCGATCTCGCCAGTCAGTTTGGCTACGCCGCGGCTGCCGCGATGCTTCCACAGAAGGGACTTTGGAGGATAACTCTGGTACATTTTTCTCGATTTCAGGGGTAACGGTTGCCTTTGGTTAAGGAAGTCTCCCTCAATTACCAGGTATCTTTTTCTTTTTTTTTCTCTGTGCTTTGTGTAGTCTTGTACATATATTATCTCAATGTTTTGTTTCGGAGGTATACGGCGAAACCGAAACTACCGGCTCGAGCATGATGGCATGCAACCCGTGTACGATCAGCTGCATGGTCATCGTTTGACGCAAAGTTCGAACGTTACCGCGGTACAGTAAAACGTACGACTGGCTTAGTCGCCAAAGCAGTTCTGATCAGTCAGGTAAGATGTTACGGCTGTTTTACTGCTTTGCTTCGGTAGATATCAAACATCTGCAGCAAATATTAATACGCAATCGTAAAGTTACCGGCCGAAAAGCGAGTTCGCCACGATGAACACAGGCTCAGCGCAGGCTCACAACGAAGCTCCACTTAGATCTTCCGAGGACTACAATTCTGGTGTGCAATGCACGTTGCAGAAACGTTGTGGAAGCTAATCGTAAGCTCGGGCTGAGCAGGAACGGACTAAATTATGGCCGCCTGTGAATGCCACCTTCGGTAACATGTCGCAGCTTGAGCGAGCAGACAGTCAATAATCTTCGTGCGCGATCACTGAGGAGCAGTTACAAATTACGACCGATAAAACATAACAACAAGCAGAATCGTCCACTGGGTCGGCTGAAAATGCAGCAGGAAAACGCGGGAAAAAAGTGGCAGTATACGAACGAGTAACCTCCTTGAGTATGCGAACATGACATCGGGGCACAATGTTGCTTGACAAACAGCGAACCCGCTGAACGCCCGCCGAGAAGCTGGTGGTAGCATATTGAACATAACAGCGCACAAAAGGCAGGGACAGAAAGAACTGAACATTCACAACACACAAGCGCTTGTGTGTTATGCATGTTCCTTCTCTCTATCCTTGTCGTTTTGTGCGCTGGTTGTTCATATGCCTTCATACCAACTCGCCCAGCTTACAACACTTCTGGTGGTAGCCTTTTTGATGTCGGTGTTAGAGTGGGTCGCGGTTTCTGATTAGTGTAACATTTTGACATTGCTCGTATTTAGAATCCGTAAATCAATAGTCATTAATTCTTGTTCGAATTTCGACCGGAGTTACCCTTGCGACAACGTCGCGGCTCGTTTGCGCGTACAGGGCAAGAACGGCGGCACGAGCCGCTGTCTGCCACCTGGGGATTTTAACGGGATAGTGAACCGAAATTTGGATTTCAGAAAATACAATGCGGTAGATGATAGGCGGGACGCTACGATCCCTACAACACTACTCTGTAAGGAGATATCTCAAATGGACGGCCGTATTTTGAGAAAAAGAGCTCGAGATTGAACAAGGCCGACGAGGCACGTGACGTCATGATACCTAGTTTCTCCTCTTCGCTTCGCTCTCTCAAGGCGGCGAGGCGGAGAAGACGCGAGGCGGTTCCCTCTCCTTCTCGGAGAAACATGACGTCAACAAACCTGTCAAATGCGCCCCGTTTTCTTGAAAAAATACGGTCATCCGTTTGAGATATCGCTGTATGAGTGATGTTTTGGTGTTTGTAGCATCCCGTTGCAGCGCTTGTGGCGCGTGTTTCGTGGAATCCGATTTCGGTTCAGCATCCCTTTAAAGCTATGGCCGCGTCGCGCATGTGCCGAACGCTTAGTGAGATCAGTCCATTCACCGCTTTAGCGTACAGTACGTTATATGGCGTGCAAGTTTGTCTGCTCCTTGCGCACCTCGTCTGCTTGCTTACACGCCAAATACGTTCGAGTGTTTCTGTTTTCCCCCTACCTCAGCCAATGACGGCGCGCGCTTGGCTGCCTCGCCCTTTGATTGGCCCGCCGCCCATATAAAGGTTACGATGCGCCAAAGACGTGTTTTGGTACACTTGCTCGCCGTATAGGGTTGGCGAGGAAAAGACCGACACGAAAAAGCGACACAAAAAAGCGACAGACATAAAACAAAAACGACACGAAAGTGTCACGTGACCTCGATGGGTAATTACGTGACTATATCATCTCCCAAATCTGGCATCTCGCCCGTCAAATATAGCGAATTCCGTTGCCTTTGGTGCAGGCTCCTCGCTGGTGGTTCATTTACAATTTCACCCGGATTTACCCACCCAAAATCTTATTCTGGGAATATGACCACATTGTTGAGTATCACAAGCCAAAATCCGGCCACAAATGTTTAATAAAATCTTTCGAAAAGGCGGAAAGGTGCAAAAGATAGCGCTTCCGGTTCATATTGATGATGATTAGAAGTTTTGTGGTGCAACGAGAGATGGAAAACGACCGAGCGATCATGGGGACGTGAGTTCACGTAATCGCTAATGTATGAAACGCGTCATTAAACATCCAATGTCCTCGTCGAGAAAAACAAATGTAGAGAGAAAGAGAGACAGAGAGAGAGGGGGGGAGAGAAAGAAAACTGCGGACATCCGAAAAAATGCATTTCAAACGGGTGTCTGACTTTCCCCGAATCGATAGATGGCAACAAAATTTCTTTTCCGGGAAAACGCGAGCGTGCGGCCCCTCTCCTTTGTCTGTCCCCCCCCCTCCCCTGTGACGAACGCAAGCCATTTTTTGCGCAGGGTGGCAGCCCGGAAAACCTAAATATGGAATTCAGACTCCGCCTCCCCATTTCGAAGCATTCTCGGCCCCACTCCTCGAGGTGTTCCATTTCCTCCAGAAACGATGGCAGGAGGCGGCAGAGTGGGGAAAACACTTGGGCGCGTTACGTGGCTACCGATCCTCAGACGGGCTTTATTAAAATAGTTATGTAAGCTATGGAGAGCGCAAGTTCGTCCGCTCCTTGCACACGGGTTGCGATAATGTCAGAACGCCGAGCTCTTATTGGTTGATTGAAAGAAAATAGTGGGTAGACCTCAAGGCATCTAGCATTGAGGTCTACCCACTATTCATTTTCAATCAGCCAATCAGAGCTCGGGGTCGTTCTGACGTCACCGCAACTCCTGCACAAGAAGCAGACGACTTGCAATCCGCATAGTCACTGACGGCTTCGTGAAACGCAGGGTGCGGTGAGTCCCGAGCATATATCTTTTCATCGCTCCTCAACCAATGGGATTGCGGCATTAGGCGCGACAACCACGCCGAACAACCAATCACGAAGCAGGACGTGTCAAGACGATGGGCCACACCCTGCTGCGTCTCCGAAGTTGTCACTGACTATTTAGAGCACGAAATAGAAAGGGAGAGCTAGCAGAGAGGTCGTAAAGCCTCCATTATACAAAGCGGAGAGATGGACAGACAGACACGGAGGTCGAGAGAATGTTCAGCGCAGAAAGACCATAATTCACGTTCTCGTACGGGAGCGAGGTCGTACACGGTGTTCGCCCCCATTATGCTACCAGTGCACGTTTTACTATACCAGCGTGGCAAACAGCGTCAGGATATACCCCCACGCATATCGTGGGCGAGAGGTTCGAACAGGCCGGGCTGCCTGGGAAAATCGATTCCCGGAGCGGATTTAACGCGCATGTAAAACGAGCAAGGAAGCCACCACAGACGCCAAGTGAAAGGATCCCGGAGAGACGATGGAAGGCTATTTATAGACCGGAGGCTCGCAGTTGTTCGCCCAGAGAAAAGGCTTGGATCGAAAAGGTCGGCCGAAGCGGTCTGCAGTGCACAGATTGGAAAGGCGCGGCGACGGAGATCGAGCAAAGCGGTCAAGAGGCCGCCTCCGCTTAGAAAGTGGGCGAAAAAAAAAAAAGACAGCCCGAAAAAAACGATTTGTTATGGCTTCCCTTCAAACTGTTCCCAACACTGCATGGCGCACCGAGAGGCAGCCGCCCTTTTAAAACCGCAGCAAGAAGAGAAAAGACTCAGACGCGAAGGAGGCGAGAAACAATACCGAACACCGCAGGGGCGCGGTTTCATCTACGATCATGATTTATATGCGTATACGAACCGCACGAGATTTGCGCCCACATCTTGATGCATTCAGAGAGAATCTGAGTCGGGTTATCGGAGCTAGAAGCACTATACTGTCCAGGACTGCGGCAAATTAATAATCAAATCACACACCGTTCACCATGATGTCTCCAAAAACATGTGGATATAAATACCGCACAACGGCGTGGACGACCTGGTGCCACGGCTTCGACGGCACTTGAAACAAAAGCTCCCGTCGTGGCCCTAGCGTGCGGACCCTTCGGGTATACACTGGGCTACCGGTACTGACCAGAAGGTCAGTGCTGACTGAAAAATCAGTATAGGTCGCTCAAAGTAAGAGCGCGCTAAAAAGTTTATGTATACGACATAAAACTTTTTTTTCTTTTTTACAAGGGCGGTAAGTTGAAATTTGGAAGATACCATGCCGCCCCCCCCCCCCCCCCCCCCCCGGATATTCCCCAACTTTGAAGCTATAGGCACCTGGAGTGTAGTCATCTTTCAGATCTCGCGCACATGCAGAAGTTGTACAGCTTGTAGTACAAGTGCTCAAATAACATAGTTATCGATTTTTTTTGTAACATTGAATTTTATTTATTACATCGTCCAGATAGAGGTGGCTGTCAAACCTTTAATCTTTGTTTATTTTTTAAAATTTATTTTAAAGGAGAATTGGCACCCTTTCATAGGCTTTCATGTGGCAAACAATAACCTGTAATGTGCGTGGCCAGCTTAGGTTTGATGGGGGTCAAAGGTAAACCGCAGAAGTCGGAAATATCGTGTTTTAGTTCTGTTTCTCGAGAGAAAAAAGTAACTAGCGACCACACAGCAAACTTTTGTTTCAAGGAAAATTATATTTATATGTTTTGCAGGTTAAAGTCTAGGTTTGACCCTCCAAAATGTTTACAGTTCTCCAAACCTTTTGTCTCATTTTAAATAATATTTGTGTTGACAAAGAGACAACGACGGAGTATATCTCCCGTTGCGAACATCGTCGAACCGCCCGAATATATATCATTTGTTCTTGCGGCAGAAGCGGAAACCGCGATTGTCGAAACAAAAATACAATCAATCAATCAATCAGCAGTCGGCGAAACAAAAACAACGAAGACGGACGAGGTGCAAGAAGACGCAAGAAGAGGACGACGCGTGCCGCCAATGGCGGAAGAGTTCGCTCAACTCGTCTTCCGCACCCATGGGCCGCGTGGCAGCTCTCCAATTCCGAACAATTTATCGGGAACACATAGACGACGGCAACTCCAAAGACGAGAGGCGTCTACGTCTCTTACCAAAAAAAAGTACTAATAATAGAATAACAACACGCGAGCAAGTGAAGGCAACGCGTTCTTGAGCAGTTCCCGCGAGGCGAGCCTAAAAATACTGCGGCGTGTGTGAATCCACCCTCCTCCCGCCTGCACATGCGCCAGTGAAGGGAAGTTCCTCGTCTGAGCCGCGTGGCTGCAGCGAGGCTTCCTGCTCGTGGAGGCAGCCCCACCTATCCAGCCTTTTGTGCCTTTCCCGCTTTTGTTTGAGGTTCCGAACGGGCGGTCGGGGGCCAGAGGGTAAAGGGGCGGACGGATCCGTCTTGTGTACAGTCTAAAAGTGCACACGTGCGCTGCTTTGCGCTGTAACGGAATATCGCTGACCCGAGCACCGTTGAGGTTAATATTGCACTACATCCGGGATCGGATTACTGCTGACATGACGGTGCGGTCAGAGAGTTTGCGGCCGGTATTATAGTCTCCGCGGCGAATAGGAAGCGAGCATGCCGGCCGTGTCGCGGCGGTCGCCTATTGTTCGCCGCGACCTAGCGGTAGCCGCCGCAGGAGCATCGGGGAGCAATGGCGACGAACAGCACGGCCGACAGTGTCCCCGTCGTGATTACGACGGAATTTAAGGCAGTTACGAATTCGGAAAGTTCCTTCGGTAGCCGGTGCCGCCGGCGCTGAATCATCGGGAAGTAATAGCAACGAACAGCACAGAGGACAGTGGGCGATTACGAATCCGGAAAGCGTCTTCGGTAGCCGGTGCAGAATCATCGGGGTGAAGCAATGACGATGAGCAGCACAGTGGACAGTGTTCCCGTAGTGATTACGACGGGGTTTAAGGCGTTTACGAATCCAGAAAGCTTCTTCTGTGGTAGCAATATGACGAAGGGAAAGCTCCTTCATGAATCTGGCTGCGTGTACGACGTGAAGGAGGTCCGTTTCGACGGACAAGTGGATGTCACGGAGCGCCGTACTCCGCAAACAAAATTAAGCGCGCCCGCAAAAAATTTGTTGGCGCTGAGTGGACTGCGGTAATTATATGTACGTTTATTTCTGAATCAGCTTGACAATAACTAGGCGATTTATTTCGCGCCGTTCCGCGATTCCCACTACTATCTTCCTGTAGGCTGATGGAAACATCCAAGGGTAGGCTTAGGTGGGCGGCCGCATTCCGCTTCTCGATTCCGGTGAAGTATTTGCTGCATACTTTAGGGTTTGCCGTCGGTGTCGATGCTGTTCCATCGTCGCTAGAATAGAAACAGGTTAATTGTATTATTCGTCAGCAGCTTAAACAAAGCGCGAACTGGAAGGTAAGAAACGCCACTAACCTGTATGGACGCACAACTCGCACCCGTCGCGCAGTACTCCGTCTCGTACGGCTTCGAAGGGACGATGTGGTACTTCGTGCCGTGCGCGATCTTGCACGTACTGTTGCAGTCGACCACTCAGCAATTGTTGCGGCTTTCTTGGTGCGGAATAGCCATCTCAGAAATTACAGCGCTAACCCGCCACAATGCACAACCAACGCAGCGGCTGACAGAAGCTCCCCGGTACAACTGACCCGTTTGCCGCTAGGGGCGCCCTGGTCGGGGCTTGAATTAGATCCGCAC
>JAZHYW010060034.1:0-73146 GCA_037355805.1 Ixodes ricinus | reverse complement strand
AGTTTAGTTGAAAGTCAGCGCTTGTCCTGTTTGCACTTCCTTTGGTCCCTCGCTTACTGTGCGCTGTTTGCCTTTTCGTCAGTATGAACCAACTAACCCACATCGCCACCCTTATTTATGTAATGCTTGCGCGTCCAAAGAAAAAAACTATATTAGAGGGGAGACTGAATTTATTCATATGTCACGTGACATAAAGTCATGTGACATTATTTTCTCCGCTAAAACTAGAGGAGAAACTTAACTGGTGTTGAGGTCACGCGACGTTAACTTTCACGCTAAATCTAAAGGAGAAACTGAACTTGCAGTGTAGGTCACGTGACACGAAGTCACGTGACGTCATTTTTCCCACTTAATTTTAGCGAGGAAGCTGAATTAGTATTGAGGTCAGGTGACGTCAATCTTCCCGCAAAATCTAGCGGGAAAACTGAACTTGCGTATAGGTCACGTGATCATGTCATGGGACGTAAATTTTTTCGCTAAATTTAGCGGGAAAACTAATTTTTTGCGTAAAGACTAAAACATATGCACGCTTTTCAATCTTGTAAAAAGGAAGGATTACCATTTCAAAAGTTGACTACCCCAATTCGCAGATGTAACCTCGACAGTATATATTTATGAAAAATCTACTTATCTCAATGATGCCTACCAAACTGGAAGCTGAGGCTTCATTTTCATTGATCTTTATGAAAACGTTGACTCATACAAAAATTGTGACAGGTATGGCAACCATAATGAAAGAAAACTTAAAAATGACTGGACGAATTCTGAGAAACACACACACAGATGTATGTGTATGTGTGTGTGCCTGTGTTTCTCCGACTTCGTGCCGTCCTTTTGCTCTTTGTTTCATTATGTCGATTAACCAACTAGCCCAGAAATCCACAATTTTATTTTACACGGAGTACAAGTTTACGTGAAATATGCATATAAACCTCACGAAAGGTAGTGAACCCACAGATACTTCAGGTAGGTGTTTTCGGTTTACATTGTCCATGAAGAGAGAAAACGCCATAAATAATAAAGAACTGATTACTTTTTACATGTATTGCTTAGATCTGCCTAAAATGTTTCCTGTAAATTCATCTTGAGAATTTGCTTTTCCTAACAAGCAAAATAAAAGTTAAATTAGTTTCATAATACATCTAAGGTGTATGAAAATTCGAGCACCCTTACTTTTGATTTATACGTGATGTGTAATTTCTAATTAAAGCAACTTTATTTAAAAGAAACCGTAAAACGTGTCATAGGGCCAGGGGGACATAAAGGAGAAACATCTCACGATAAGTCAGATAATTAACTCAAATATGTTCCATTAACTTCTTATTATTTGAAAATCAACAAATGGTTCAAATTAGAAACTTGATGGGCGTCATCCAAACCCACTCAATCAGTCAATTTTAAGCAGATTTTGAGCACGTGATAAGCGCAAAGGTGCGCCAGAGTTTCCACTTGTGCGACAGGCGCGAAGCTGCTGGTCCAAAAACGCGGATGATAACCTTTTATTTGCGTTTTCACCGTAACGGCGTGTACGGTGAAAACCGTTACGGTTACTGCAACGTAATGCCGTAACGGCTGTTTCACCGTAACCGTTACAGTGACGTTGCTCGCGCCGTCACCGTAACGGTGACGGCGCGAAAACGCAAAATGCACGAGTAAGAAACTTAGCCCACCCCCCGCTTACGACGCGCTGTGAATTGCTCTAAAATTGGCTGATTTAGTGGTTTTAGATGACGTCCAGGGGGCAAGTTTCTAATTGACACCAAATGTTTATTTTCACAAAAGAAGTTATGTTACTGTTTCTAGTTAATTATACGACTTATCGTGAGGATTATACCCGTGTACTATGCCCCCCCCCCCCGGGCCCCGTATAACCAGCCTGCAAAGGTCAAAGTTGTATATCTTTTATGACTTTTTTTTTATTAAATCTCTCCAAATTAAAAACAAACACCCTGTTTAATTCTTATATGGAGCGCAAGTTCCTCTGCTTCTTTTGCAGGGGTTGTGGTGACGTCATAATGCCGAGCTCTGATTGGCTCTGATTGAAGGATAGTGGGTAGACCTCAAGGCAGCTTGCTTCGAGCTCCACCCACTATCCTTCAATCAGAGCTCAACGTTCTGACGTCATTATAACCCCTGCAAAAGAAGCAGATGAACTTGCGCTTTGCGAACGTTTTGGCATGCTTATTGGACAAATCAGATCAAAATATTTATTCTCTGCCACAGAATAGTGAATAAAACGGAAGATTCAAAGTAACAAATTGTTTGAAAATGCGTGAGCTCGATTAACATTCACAGTGAATGTTCTAGTGCCGAAAAAACTGGTTCAATGGTCTTTTTTAAATAAGAGATCATATATTGAACATGAACGTGAATGTTGTACCGAAGAGGTCACCTTTCTTTTCTTTTTTACTCAAGTGTTCAGTATATTTTATGTTGTGATGAGACCTGCAGGATACACGGGATCTTTGTCACATATTTGTGTTTACCTTTGGCCCCAGCCACTACACTAAATGCCTCTAAGTGCAACGCAATACAAAATATTACGAAGAAATGCAATACTAACGCAATACCACCTTTCCTCACAGCGTGACGCCCCACTTCTACAAACGGGAGAGTCACCGGAAGGGTGTCAAAATCAGAGCTCTTCTCCACGTGCAATCGAACCTTCCTGCACAGCTTCTCCAAATCGGCCCTGCGGAAGATCTACTGGAACTACCTGGGACTCCTCGGCCACACCAACTACGTGACGCTCCGCTCCGCCATCGCCAACTGCATCGCCGACTACTTCATGGTCTGTCCCACCCACGTCTTCGCCGAGGGGCTGAGCCAAAGGGAGTGCCGGTCTTCTTCTACCAGTTCGACTACCGCACCAAGAACTCGGTGCACCCGCCCTGGATGGGGGTCATCCACACGGCCGAACTCTACTACCTCTTTGGAGAGCCTTTTGCGACGTCCTGGTACACGGACAAGGAGCGGGAGTTCAGCAAGACCTTGGTGGACATCTGGGTGACGTTCGCCAAGACAGGGTGCGTGGATGAGTCGATAAGGCGCGCAGCCTAGTACCTGCACGTAGCATATATTGAACACGAGAGCTACGTCAGCGCTCAACGTTAAGTCGACTAAGCTCGTACCAAAAACAACAAATGCTGCGTGAACAGGCTTCGTGCCCAAGGAAAAGATACTGCCAATGTTTGCTTGATGCAGGTTTTGAAAAGTGTTTATTTTATGCAAGGCTCAGTCTTAAAATATGGGTTTATTTAATTTGTCATTACAAGTTCATGTGCCGGCTCGTGTTTCTAGATGTTCACGCATGTTTTAGCCATCTATTGAAGCAAAATTGTCATCATTAATAAGAATGCAGAACTCTTTGAATAACCTGTCGCCTCATGTTGACGTATTTTTAGATTTGTCTGTTTTTAAATGTGGAGCATGAGTTGCATCTTTTTGGCTCTTAATCTGCATGGCAATCTCGTCGAATGTTGATTATTAGCCTGGAATGTGTTTTGATTTTGATTTATTAGCCACCATATTCTGACCAGCTGGTTGTTCTGGGGCATCAAAGAAATAAAGCATTATTGTTATCATTATTATTATTATGGAATATTTTATGATAAAACCATCGTGAAGAACAGTCATGAATAACCATCACGAAGAACCGTGAAGGACTGTGAGGTCACGGTGACGTCACGCCATGACGTCGCGGCGCCACGTAACGTACTTATGACGTAACGTGAAACCATAACGTCGTTACGTCAGAGTCATGCGACCTCATGACGTCACGTGACGTCACACACACACACACGACAGTATGTACCCAGCTCGGTCACAACATGTTCTGTGCTCCTCCCCGTATGGAAATCTTATATCTGGGGCATATCTGGCCATATCAAACATTATATGATTATATACGGCCTATATACAGCCTTATCTGGAGTATATACAGCCTTATCTGGCGTATATACAGCCTTATCTGGCTGTATATACAGCCTTATCTGGCGAATATAAAGCCTTATCTGGAATATATACAGCCGAATCTGGCGTATATACAGACTTATCTGGCATATATACAGCCTTATCTGAGGTATATACTTCGTTATCTGGCGTATATACAGCTTTATCTGGCGGCCGGTTTTCAATATATAAAAAAGTTTTAAAAAAGCAACAAAAAGTGCTTTGTTTGCAAACTGTGAATGACTCATTGTTCGCGAGCTAAATATTAGCACAAATAATCCCAAAACTTCAGCTTTGGCAAGCTTAAGTTTGGGATTATTTGTGCTAATTATTCATTACTTAAGTATTTATTATTACTAGTTATTTGTAGTCACTAAATATTTCGAAGTATTAACATTACGCCCGAATAGACAATTTAAGCTAATCCCCCAAGCGCCTCGACCCGTACTTGAGGAATCATGGGGACGGTATTTCTTCAGCTGCCTTAGTGATCGGAAATTTCGACCAATTCTGTGGTTACACAGTTTCTGAGTGTAATTCGGAGTCACCCTGAACAAGTGTATAAGCCAAGTACCTGTCATATCACTTTTAGAATTTCTCGCTAATGTCAGTGCTGGCATTCTGTCCAACCTTCAACCTGGATGAGCTGCAGACATATCTCTTACATTATTTTTATTCTCGTACAGCTGAAAAGACGCTTATATTAAGTTAGAAACGCTACAAATGCTATAAACAGCTCCGCTGAATCCGAGCTAAATCCCGGTTTTGGTTGTTGTGATTTCTCGACTTTGAAGTAATTCCTGCTAAAACAACAATCACGAGAATGATAATATTGTAAGAGATTTCTGCGGCTCAGCCAGGTTGAAAGGTGGATCGCATGCACAGTATCATGAACGCTGCCATTGACGAGAATTTTAAACGTTATATGACAGGTCCTTGAGCCCTGTGGGACGCTTGTTCAGGGTGACTACGAATTACACTCGAAACTGTGTAACCATAGAATTGGTCAAAATTACCGATCACTATGGGCTGAAGGATCATCGTTCCTATGATTCCTCGAGTCTGGGCCGGGCACTTGGGAGAATTGTAGACAATAAAAAATATATGAAGTGCTGATTTCAGGCTTGTGTCCTTTTGATATGCCTCCCCAGATCTAGAATTTTCTATACTTAGCCAGATCTGGGATTTTCATAGACTATATCTAGCATTATGAGGCTATATCTGGCAGATATACCATATGAGGTTACATGTGGCCAATTTTATATGGCCATATCTGAAATCTTCAGATCTGGCCAAATATATGTAAGATTTTGCGTTCATAGCTGTATCTGTCAGCATGATGAGGCTGGTGTAATTTTCAGCAAAATATCGGACGCTTCACAACATAGATGGATATATGAGGTCGTTGGTCCCAGCGCGTGCTCAAAACTAGCTCCCATTTATCGTCTGACGGGACCTTGCCCGTGATTGGGTGGAATGCACGTTCGACGTGCGCAAACGTACCTTTTTTTCAATCAAGTTGACTTTTTCCTCGCAGTCGATAAATGAAAGCTAGTTTTCACCATTTGCAGCAAACCACAACCTCAGATATGGCTCAGAACATCGTCAAAAGCACCAGTCACTTTGCCTTCTCTGTATGTGATTGGTTCAGCGATGAGAGAACACTTACTGAAACACAACAAGCACCATGTTGGAACACTCTTGGCGCTGTTTGAATGATTCCAGCAGATCGTAGTGTCGGCGGCGTCCGGAGTTAAGGTGACACAAGGTGTAGACTGCGGCTATTGAGCTCCGACATTCGTGAGTCTGCGGTACCAAGTTTTCTTTTACTTTTGACTTTTTGCGCAGAAAGCCTCCAGCTAGGTTCCATTGGCCAGCCTACAGGAGGAACGCCCGAATGTATCTCCGTTTAAGACCGGACAACTTCGTCCCTAAGAGGGGTCCCCGGGAGGAGTGGTGCAAGCTGTGGGAAGAGAACCTCTATTGAGGTTCACTCGGACGTCGGGCAAATTGCTGCGCTGCCGCCGTGCTGAAAATGTATACGTGCAAAGTGACGCCGACGTAGCGGATACTTGCATCCACCTTCTTGTGGCTATAATGATTTTAATTTTTTATGCCATAAAATTTCCTGGTAGGCTACCTTTCTTGATCACTTTTAATGAAATCATATTTTCTAAATGATAAGATTTTGCTTTCATAGCTATGAATGCGTCAATATACTGACTATCCCCGTGTTAATATTATTTTATAATCCCGCTGTACGTTGTAAAACGCGGTAAAAAAGTATGATATTACAATGCACTAAAAATTAACTTTACCTCTGCCGCGTTGTGCATTTTGTTCAGTAATCAAAAAGGGAAACATTTTCACAGTTTTTCATCCTTCCATTATGCGTATCACTCTTGCATCATCCGCATTATTTTCTGAAAACAACGATAAATATCTACACGAAGAACTTTTTTTTGACAAATTGATGTAAAAAAACAAATCTCATCAACCGATATGCACTTCAGCACAGCTGATAAGTATGTAAGCACCGGACTTGATAACGATGACTATTTCAAAGAACATGCGACAAAAACCCTCCATAAAGACCGTAAATATTTATATATATATATTGATGAAGCTGCGCATTTTGACTTGGTTGTGTATTTGCGCAGGAATTTCTCAGGTGTTTTTTTTTTATGTAGTCGGGTATGTAATGTTTATCACTTTTATGTGTGTTTCGCTATAGTCTACAGCCACTCCTGCTGGCAATAGTACAGTGGCAGAAACTCGGTTATGGCGCTCACTATAACTTTTTTCTTTCCGCTCCTCCGCTTCCTAGAAAGGAAATAAAAAATATAGAAATAATATGTGAGATGAATGTGCTACTATTCAATACACGCTGTATTTTTTTATAAACGCGAAATGTCATGAATGCCATATGGTACTTCATCCTAAGGTTGTCATTTCAGATTTACTTCATAAATTGATTTTCTTTACCTTCTACGTTTTGATGTTTCTTCTCTACCCAGTCTCAGGCTAATTCAACATGGTTGATTTTCAAAGCTAATAATATTATAAATCTAGCCACCTTGCCCTAAAACTACATAATCAAAAAAATTAGTTTGGCAAACAAATTCTATTTTAGTTCTGCATTACACTGTGATGGAATTATAATCACCTCACGTATGATGCAATTATTTCCCAACTAATTTGTCAATTCCACATGATTATCATAAAATTAAACGCGTTTTATAATTGTGTGCTCCTTCGTTTATTTTTTCATTATTTTGGGGTTTATTAGATAGAATCTTCATTGAACCAGTGTATACTCCAGCAAGTTACATTCGGAGTACTGCCAAAATTAGTTTCTTTACCATTTTCTCTGACTCTAATGATGTTAGAAGATTTTGATTTGTTGTGAAATTTTAATGTAAACTAAAATTCTCTGATGAATATCCAAGAAGCAGCGATTCCTAAGATGAAGCTTTAAAAGACAGTTGTCATATCCTAAATCTTCTAACGTGAAACGTTCTTTGGTTAGGTGTTCGGCATTTCGTGAAGCCTGTATAAAAGCGTGGCCGCGAGGCTTGACACTGATTGGTTGACGAGTGGGAGAGGAGGGGTGGGGTAGGCGAGAAGGAGCTCGACCACCTGTGCGTACTGAAGGAGAGGAGCTCGGGAGTGTGGAAGGCTCCGGAAGATGGCCAGGTTTATCAGCCCGAATAGCGGTTGTGTCGGTTCATTCTAGGAACAACTATCAAGTGTAACGCGTTAAACTATCTGATAAAGAGCACCGTGAACGTAGGCGTCTGGCGTCTGGAAATTCAGATTATAGCTAAATGTTTGGGGTGCTAGAATGTTTGAGGTGTGCAGCACAATTGCCTAGCAATTTGCCATCAATATTTTTGTGCTCGGAGCAGTAGAGGCAAATATCCCGCTCCGCTTAGGTTGAAGGCATCGAACCGGCGTGCGGTCGTGTATCACTACTACGTGATGCACGTTAAAGACCCCAGGCTAGAGGTTCTACTGCACTGGTAAAATTTCTCATCTACAACGGGTAAAAATGTTGCCATACTCTGGTAGACTAAACTCCCACTGTGTAAACAAATAACGACTAATTTATTTTTATTTCAACATAAAAGTACGCAAAAGTGTTTTGTACGCATCTTTAAGGGAGCTTTTCCAAATTCATGACTGTCACTGATTTGCCTCAAAAGTGATTCACACATTAATATACAGATCTGACTAGTAACCGAAATCGCAAGTCACAATACTTTTTTTCGCGAAGTAATTGAAGTTTCAAATTTGGTCTAAGGCGCCGAGAGGCTCTCCTAGCAACACTGAAAGCATGACGTCATGTATCAATAGGCAGGCACTATGAGGGCATTACAACTTGTTCTCGATGGGTTACAAAATGTCCGATGGTGTGAAATAAATACTAATTACGCTTACGCCAGTAAAACGAAACAAAAAAACACGCGTATGATACTGGTTCTTCACACTTTGTTCGACTTTTGGGTTATAAAACATGTGACGTCACCCCACTAGAGAGGGTGGGAAAATTTGAATGTTGGTTTTGGGAACGCCTTTATTTTTCCGTTTTCTCAATAGCTACCTGTAGAATTAAGAAATAATAAATAGCATGCTTGAGAAACTTTTTTTTAATTTATTTATTGAAGAGCGCCGAGAATTTTACAAGAGTTGTCGATGCCTAAATTCACAGCACGTTGGCTATACGGACTCACTCCTGCCATAAATATTTTTTTGCGGAAACGATCTTTATGTGTCTATAATACACCTCAAAAACACTGCCTGAACCATGCAAAGCAACCCATCTTGACTGTTCTGCCAGCGTTATTTTATCTTTGACCTCTTTAATCCTTTGTTTTCTCAATATGTTTGTTATTTCTCCTAGTTTGGCACATTGGTGGGTGCTGCGTTCTAGGCGCCGAAGTTCTGGGGGCTTTATGACAACCCTGTTTTTTAAAGTTTCTATGGGGTGAACTCGTACGGAAGCCACTTTAGAATAAAACTTCAGAATCAGAAATGTTTAAAAATGTCTTGTTCTCCACGTAAATACGGCGCACTTCCTTTGTTTAAGATCTTTCCTTTTGTTGTCGTTAAGAACCTTTAAGAAGTAATTAAGATTTCCGCCTACGCATACTAAAACCGAAAAGAAAAACGACACACAAAAACACACACACGCAACACATAATATGTGCCTTTCTTATTTATGTCGTCCTTCGTCTCGAGTAACTTCAACCAGCTGCGCTGCATTCTTGCTGTCTCGTCACGTACCCGGCTATCTCCTCGTGGAGGCGTAAACAAAGCCAATAATGTCATCCTTTTTGGAACTGCCTCATTTTGGCGACCACCGTGTGGCTATCAGTCGACACCGAACTTTGAGTCCAGTGACATTTCCGAAGATGGCCTTCTTGACTGCAGGGACATCAGATATTCCGGAGGGGTTTCATGCTCTTCCGGAATGTCCCGTTGCCGCCCGGTATATTCCTTTTGGTCAAGACTCGCAGGAGCGACACAATAAAGAACGGATACTCACGTTCAAACTAAACTCTCTTACCTCTCTCAGGCAAAGCTTGATATCTTCAGTTTGAAGTTGTTTTTATGCCGAATCCACAACGTGGCTAATGTTGCGAACGCTTCGGGCATGGGTCACGCAACGTCTTAGCCATGGAACCTGCTCGATGTGTGGCAGGCCGACATATCCGAGAACTGCCAAAAGTTTGGGAATCGTGAATCCAGACGCCCTATGTGCTTCCGAACACATCGGATTGCTGCCCCTAGTAAAAATTAAATTAAATTAATGTCTACTTAGGTACTTATTTCACTGTATTGAAAATGTATATATTTAGATATCCGTTCTACATGACAAAATTAGTATCTTTCCGGGTATTTCTAATAACTGAGTCTGCTTAATTTTCTAAATTAATGGCGCCTTCCTCCTTTCCCAGTGAAAATGCCGAGGCCTCGCCACTAACTGGGACAAAATTATTGTTTTTACTACAGGAGCACATTACTTTTGATCTCGGCTTGAAACTTCCCTAAAAGGTTATGGCAAATTGCTAGGCAGTTTGCCAGACGCCAGACGCCTACGCTCACGGAACTCTTCATCAGGTACTTTAACGCGTACCATGTGTACACTCGATAGTTGTTCCTAAAATGAAGTGATATTACCGCTAATCGGGCTTATAAACCCGGCGATATTCCAGACCCTTCCATACTGGCGAGTTCCTCTCCTCAGTACGCACAGGGAATCGAGCTCCTCCTCGCCTACCTCACCCTCCTCGCCATACCCTCTGGTAATATGACCTCGCCGTTAACCAATCAGCGTCGAGCACCTCACTCCTCCTCTCCGACCCGTCATCCACGAGGTTAGTACATAGGAATTCAATTCATCTTGTTTTAAATCAGTAAAGTGTTACCATATACATGTGTTACAAAATTAGCGACCTTGAGCATTGACTAGATCATAGTTACGTTGCAAAAGCAAGATATACTGTTCTCGAGACAATCAAGAACGAATTGAAACGCTTTGGGGGATGGCTGTAGCAAAGGGACCCACGAAAATGCTGCTTAGGTACTGTAAAGCAGTGACGCGCTTTTCTTTATTACAAAGTAACGAGTAACATATCCAGTTGTTATTTTTATAGAGTATAGTACAACACTTTTCGGAATGTGCGCTTCTTGTTTTCGGTCCGTCTTTCAATGCGCTGGGGGCCACTTTGCTGGTAGCCAGTCCTGTTTATCGAAGGCTTCATATGTGTCACGATGTCCAGTGACTCTTGCCAACACCTCCCATGCAACAAAACCGTAGTGCTTAACTCTCGGCGTAACCCGAAGAAGGCCAACCCCGGCACAGATTGGAAACGACTGCTGCGTCAGTCTTTGGCTGGGAACCGTGTCGTCACTAAAGGAACTCGAGTCTCAGCCGAACGCGGACGCAGCACTCGCATCTAATCTGTGCCCCGCGTTGGCCCTCTCCGTGTAACGCCGAAAATTAAGCACTCCAGTTTTGTTTTCTGGGCGTTGTTTTAGCGACGGCGGCTCCTTCGGAACGCAAAGACAGGTTACGCCGGTCAGAACCTCGCGACCCCTGCTAGGACCAGCCAGAAGACGTTGGTGAGGACGCACAGAAAAATTAATTCTCCAGCCACAACAAGGAGGCGTACCAGTCCCTGGTGCCGCGTTTGTCTCAATGTCCAGTTGCTCTAGTGGCTTCTTCCCTCCAGACTGTGCAGAAAGGTTGCGTCGGAACCGCGTGATTCTCGCAAGATAAGCCAGAAAACGCTTATGAGGACGATGTCCAGGCAGGACAAGGAGGCTGACCAGTCCTTGGTGACGCATCTGTCACAATGTCCAATGACTCTAATGGTTTCTCCCCCTCCGAAGTGTGCATACAGGTTTTGTCAGAACCTCATGATCCTCGCGAGGGTAAGCCAGAAGACGCTGATTAGGACGCACAGAGCGATGCCCAGCCATGACAAGAAGGCTGAGCAGTCCTTGGTGAAGCATTTTCTCAATGTCCAGTGACTCTAGTGACTTCTCCTCCTCCGAACAGCGCAGACAGGTTGCGTCAGACGCTCATGATCTTCGCAAGGATAAGCCAGAAGACGCAGGTGAGGCCGCACAGCGCGATGCCAAGCCAGGACAAGGAGGCTGACTAGCCCTTGGTGAAGCGTCTTTCTCAATGTCCAGTGACTCTAGTGACTTCTCCCCCTAACACTGTGCAGACAGGTTGCGTCAGAACCTCATGATCCTCGCGAGGATAAGCCAGAAGACGCTGGTGAGAACGCACAGCGCGATACCCAGCCAGGACAAGGAGGCTGACCAGTCCCTGGTAAAACGTCGGGCGCGTAGAAACTCGGTGGGCACCCCCGGTCGAAGTCAGTGCCGGTCAGTACACCCTGGGGCACGGTCCGCTTGAAGTGCATGAAGCAGGTCGTGAACACTGCGAACACCGCTGTTGGGGTCCACGGGAATCCCGTCCAAGAAAGAAAGGACAGAAAGGTAAGCAGATGCGGGCAGAGCACGCAATTTATCAACCGCTCTATAGTGAGGATTAAGGCCCGTTCACACACTTGCATTTGGCTACGACCGACTGAGACAAGACCGGTTTTTAAGCCTTTTGGGACAATTTACGACCGGCTGCGCAGCAATGCGCAGTCGGTCGGTCGTAGTCAAACGCAAGTGTGTGAACGGGCCTTGATGGTGCTTGGAGCGCGTCTCCGACTGGTGTTTTTAGCGTCCTATCCCACCGCATACATCAAAAGTGATCCCGAAGTGGCAACAGATGACGTCACAGAAGCCAAAGTGTCATGCTGTCGGATGCAGCGACCCTGGCGGTTGGTCGTAGAAATGCTGACGATAAGCACGAGCGAACGCCGGTGTCGCTGTCGTCGCAGCGTCCCAACTTCTGGCTTCCGAAGCGTCCGTGCACTGTCACACAACTTCAGAGCGACCTTCTTCAGAACAGGCCTCTGCAACACCCACCAGCGCCGCTGTAACACCCCAGGATATTAGCCGGTGACAGCGTGACACTTATATGACGTTATCGGGAGGAAATCGAGGTCCACTTTTTTTAGACGCGGTAAACACACCAGTGGGAGACGCGTTCCAGGCACAATATACTGAGAATGAAAAACGTTGCTGCTCATTTGGACTTTCCAGCTGTTCTTTCATCCCAAACAAAACTATTAAACCACTGATCGCGGGTACGTTTGAAAACGGGCAAGGGTCATGCGTGTAAAATAGGAATGTCAATAAATATCTAGAATGTGCCACGTCATGTGACAGGGTGCGGGAACATCGCACGCCTCCAGCCAATTGACGAAACCATGCGACGCCTTCTTTCCCATTGCTTCTACAAAAAGCCGTCAGATTGACGCAACAGTTACTATTAGTACATGGCAGCTCCTGCGAGGTATTGTTTTACCACTTCGGGAACGCTCAGTCGAGTTAACGGAATAGAACACTTAAACGCCAGTCAGAGATGCATCCCGGGCTCTCAATTCGGACAAATACGGCAGCGTTAGATGAGTGCATATAAAAAGGAGACGTGCGACGTGACGCGAGTGTTTGATACAGAAAGCCATCGCTGATTACCTGCTACGTCCTTTTCCTATACACGTATCGCACAAACAAATGCACATATTAAAGGGGTACGGAAACGAAGTCTTCGCCTTATTTCTTTGTTTATACGTTGTTTATGTTGTAGCCAGCAGCCCAGAAACACTAGTCTATAGACTAGTGTATTTGGGCTGAAGGCGGAGAAGTCAAGAAAACTAATTTTAAAACGAATTAACAGATTTCAAAATTGCGTCTGGTGGCGGTCAGTGAAGCTCCGTTGGAATGCCTCCACGTCATGAGTTCCTAAGAAGCAGCACCAGTTCGCGGCAGTATGGCTCGCTAGTGAAGTGAATGACTTGGCGGAGAACGCTAAAGCGTGAGTTGAGACTGCAGCCAAAACTACAAGCGCGAGCTAGCACGCGCGCCTGGCTTTGAGAGATGCATTTCTAGCGCGAGCGCTCGTTCTGCGGAAGAACGCTTCAAAACAGCGACCGCGAGCTCTCGTGGTCATGGCATCGGCTGTAGTCTAAGCTAGGGTGAGATCGCAGCCACTGTGAAAGCTGTAACATATAACGCTCGTTCACACAGTGCCTCGATGTCCCTGCGTTACGTTACAGAAAGTCACCGGCCATCTGTGGTTTGTCTTAGCGTGGCTACCGATGCCAGGAGACAGCACTGGCGCGCGACAGGATAAATACGAATGCTCAGACTTAATACGCAAGGAAACAAAATGTCGCTGACTGAGCTACAGCTCATTACGCCACGCATGCTGCCCGTCCATGGTTGACACGCAGTAACTCACCCTCTGCTATGTCGTCACCGAAACATTCGTCGATCGAATGACACGTGCCAGGCTATCTCCTTGAATTGGTAGCCACGCTTATACGAGCACAATTTTCGTGACTTCTCGTAACGTAACGCAAGCAGGTCATGTAAGGCACCTATACGCTGTATATGTTACAACTGCCACAGTGCTTCCGCAACGTGCGCTCCACGCCATCAAGATCGCCGTTCTTTGTACACATTAGGTAGGAGCTTGATCTGAGGATGCGGAGACCTCTGCTAGACCAACCATACCACTCCCCTGCCCCCCCCCCCCCTAGATACGCTGTGAATAGCGTGCTCAAATATGGCACCCAGTGAATACTTTATATATATAGCTTGTATGTGTCGCCATTGCTGGCCACTGACGGTTATTTCTACTTACAGATTCCTTCGAGCTACTACTACTGCGGTTGGAAACTAACACGGTGAACCGAGCGCGCGTTGCATATACAACACCATAGGGCGTACAGTCCTCGGATATTACTACTAGGCGAGATTGTCAAGTGTTGACGCCACCAAGCAGCAAGGCTCGCAAACTACGGTACCCTTGACCGTGCATGAACTGTTGACGTCACGAGCGCGATACGCATTGCGCTTCTCACTGGCCGACTTTGAAGCGAGAAGCAGAGAGCTCGCGCTCACGTAATTTCGTTTCCGTACCCCTTTAAAGCTCGTAAGCAGTCCTACTCACGCCTTAGCTTTAAGTCAAAGGGTGTTTTATTTTAGCTCCACTAAATATTTAAATAAAGGGGGGAATAGTTATATGAAATCGGTTTTCACTGCATGTTTATATGGCTCGACGGACATTAGATGTGAACATAACCTTCATTATGATCAAACTAATTAACTCAAATTCGTTAATTACATTTTCAATTGGTGTAATTCATATATATTTTAATATCACATACTTTGCAGTCGTATACGAAGATTGTTCCAATTAGTAGGATTCGCCTAACCAACCCGTGTTCCGCGATAATCGTTCCCGAATTTCGCACTTTTATCCGGCTAGTGTAGGAAAGTTTGGCTATTGGCGACTTTAGCGAAACCTGATGCCGCGTAGCGGCAACGCCGAGAAGCTCAGGAGAGGAGGTCGTTTCGACTCTGTCGTCTGCTATCGCTGCTTGGTTCTCGTAGGCAGCATAGAAATAAACCTCGGTTTCCAGTAATTATTTTTATGCTTCCGCCGTGTCATTCCTACGCACTGACTAGAAGAAGGTTTCTACCGTCGAAAAATTGCTTTGCTTTCATATGTAACACCGATTTTACGCTGCAGTGCGAGAAATTTATGGTGGTCCGCGTGCTCAACGACGAAAACAATCTCCTTTCGTCCGCCATTTTGCCCGACCAGCGCGCCCCCTATAGTTCGCTAGGGTCGCGAATACTAAATCCCCCTTTCGCGGATTTGCCGGATTGAGTAGAAAATGGTCGAATTAAGTAGAAAATCCGGGTGCAGATTCCTCGGAACACTGGCTGGTTACGCGAATTATACAAAATAGAACAGTCTTGGCATGCGACCGCCTCAAAGTTTGTAATATAAACATATATCCTAATTACAGTAATTGAAAAGTTAATTAACGAATCTTAGTTAATTAGTTTGATAACAGTGATGCTTATATACCCGTCTAGTGTCCGCCGAGCATATAAACACGCCGTGAAAACCACCTTTCCCCCCATTTTTTTAGGAATTTGGTGCAACTAAGAAAAACGCCCTGTACACATGACTTACAAGTGACGTCTTCGCACAATGCTGGCTGGCAAATCCTACTTGTTCTTGCTAAATAAAATACATTTTGTGTTTCGAATTGTGTATTGCGGAAAAAACGCACTTATTAGCAAGGCCACCAAAACGGTAGCTGATGGGACGTCAATGTAGGTTATATATACGGGACTTACACGTGACATCTTTGTATCATGTTGGCCGTCGTTCCTGGTTGTTTTTGCCGAAGAAAACAAACTTAAATGTGCTACATCTACGCAGCAGAAGGTACAACCTCCAGCAATATGAAAGACCCATTTGCGTGGACAGTTTATGCGGCGTTTCAAAACAGATATTGACCAGGCACTTTATTTTTAGAGCGAGTATATAGAACAAAGGCTCAATTATTTCCTCACCCGAAACAACGTGCATCAGGCCAAAGCTAATCCAAAACCGCATCGTTGAATAGGTCTTTCGTATCGTTTGAAGACTACGTGCTCACCAGCAAGAGCATCACAGTGGCAGCTGATGTCACGTGAATGCAAGCCATGTATAGCTAGCTCTTCTCACAAAGACACAAAAAAGAAGTAAATCGTACCTGAGAGTATGAACATGACTCCCGTGACCATGACAGCCGACAGCTGTCGCTTGCAGATGCCGAAGCCCCCGACGAGAGCGCTGGCGCCCATCAGGATCAGGCTAACCAGAGAACAGGACATGGCCAGGTTGCGCATCTCTACGCACACGCCATTCACCCAGAATTACTCACATGATGAAATCAGAAAACTAGCATTGCTTGTACAACGAACGTATCCGTTTGGCAGGGCCAATGAGCGCCCGATTGAACTACGCCCTTCGCGTGCCCTTGTTGAAACACAATACGCTAGAAATGTACTAATGTTTTGTAGCTTCATGAAACAAAAAGGTACACTCAAAGCAGGGTGGGGCAGAAATACTCTTAAAAGTCTTTGGAAATACGAAAACTGGTTATACATGACAAAGACAGCTAAAGTGCTGATATTGAAATACATTTGTAAAATGTATCGCGATATGTATCAGAAATACATTTGAATGTAAAAGTATTTTGAAATACAAATACAGATACGTTTTTATGTGATCGAAATGCAGTTACTGAAAACATTTCTCTAAAAATTACTATCTTCTATGTTACAATATTTCGTAGAACTTATGTGTCCGCCCGCCAATGTATATAAAAAACATATATGATATACAATACTCTAAACAATTATATGAGACTTTTATTGAAACCAACAAACGATTAGTCACTCTAAGATTCAGCCTGAATTCCGACGTTGACGCTGTTGCGATGGAAATCAATTTTTCGCAAAATTAACACTTGGCATTTTGCATAGCGATGAGGGAAGTGAGCAACAATTTTTTAATGGATTGAAAAACATTTCTCACCAGAGCTGGAACGCATTTTTTTCTGTATTTCTCATCCTTTTATAAAAAATCGCAAGGAACTATAAATAAATTTTCTGTGCTAACAAATAACCTCGAGATGTTACCCTGCCATTGCGATATTATGACGCTACGGTGAAATGAAACAGTATTTTCTTGTATGTTGCGTTGACGTGCCGGCAGCGTATATAATTTTTGAAGTCTTCGAGAATAGTTCACATTGAAGTCCTGGGAAACGTTTGTGATATTTTCAGAATAGATAAGTGTTGGGAAGAAGTTTACGCAATAGCAAAACTTCAAGTGTACTCTTCACACCACCCTCCCCTCTCAAGACCAAACAAGAAAAATATCAGCTTAGGCTTATTAGGAAGACAACGATTCCTTGAAAAGTGTAGCCAGACACATTACCTCATAAAGCACCGTGATACCTAATATACACCTAAAATGTATTCTAAAACAGAGACAAATACTCTAGAAATTTTGTATCACGATACAAAACAAAATTAATACAAAATGTATTTCTAAAATACATCAAGGTACATTTGTCTTGCGATACCGCCCATCCCTGACTCAAAGTATGTTTTAGTATACACTTTTAATATTGGAAGTAATTATATTAATGTAATTGTAAAAATACTCACGGTATATGTTCACCATGCTGTTACTACCTAAAACTATAATTCAGGTATACTTTGCGAAGTGCTTCATAGAAGTTCAAACTTACCACACTTTTAGAGTATTACTTTTCTACCAAGTGTGTTAAACTATCTCAAGGTGCGCTTGATGCAAGACCGCGGCACTATTTCGTCTTTACTTGTCATAGAAGCCCTGAAAGTCACCCTGTGCTCGATTCTTTATAGAGACATAACTCTACTAATCTTGATATCACTGTTTTCTCGATTATTAATTATGTTATTGTTGTTTTCACTGCTTTTATATTTATCCTGGATGTTTAATTTAACTGAGTGAACATGACTGAAACGATGACGTCACTCTTCCAAGCGTCATTTGGGAGGGGCTTGCGATGCTCTTTTTTCACGCATATGTTTAAATTGGGTTAAAATGATGAACATTGATCAATTACTATGTAAAAAAACTTACATTTTCGGATATTTTTACAATTGGTCTGGCCTCTAATAGTAACTGCCGTCAATACTGCCATTGCAGGTAATCCCTAAAACCAATATTTAAAAATTGAATTAACAAATTTTAGTTAATTATCCAACTTACTATGACGATTATCCTCTCATTTAATGTCCGGCAAGCTTGATAAATATCTGGCGAAGACCGCACCCGTCCAGCTCTCACTGCCTTTCTTTTTAAAAAATCAGTTTGAATTATGAATTAAAATCCACACCCAGTTATACATACTGTTTTTTTTTTTAATTAACAAAGTTTTGTTAAAATATTCGTGAAAGATACAATATTGCAGGTTTTATGTTTGATATGGTTGTTTGACCTGTGTTTGATGAACAGTTCTGTTAGTATTTCAATCATGTTGGTAGAAAATGTATTTTATATCCTAGTTGTTTATGTAAATATTTTTATTTTACACTAGTTGTGTTTAAAAGGCTATGTTTTTGTTGTATTTCAGTTATGTTGATGAACTCTGTTGTTTTTTTTCTTAACCCAACCTTTGCAATAATGCCAAATCACAATTTCTTTGCAAAAAAAAAAAGCAGAGTTCGATGTCTGAGTTGTCGGAAGAAAAAGGTATGCAGGCAAGCCAGAAGATTGGGAGACAACACATTTCATGTTCGTAATTTCTAACAACCGAGGAACACCATAATTTAATACGTATGCCATATCGTTGGTAACAGGGCAAGAATTTGGTTGATAGGACGTCAGAAGAAGACAAACTAGGCCTACCTTCACCAATGTAACTAATGATTAAATTTAATCTGCTAACGGCGGAACAAAACCACATCGCTTGCATCACAGAGCTTGCCTTCATAATGTCGGCTGAAGGGTGCAGAGGGGAAACTTTCCATACACGGTGTGGCCGCAGTACACCCAAGAAAAATATTCTCATGATGTTTTCACAACACTAGGGCACCTACAAGGTGCGCAATCGGGAAATAGTTTTTTTTTTTTCAAATTACAATAATATTTTATCAAGGGAGATGTTTATCAGCCGAATTCTATGAGAAAACTGTTGCGAAGACAGTCACAAATGACCGCGTCGCGCAGAACTGTAGATCATTGGACATTAGGACTTCATGTTACACCATGGTGTCATATGACATTATGTGACTTTGTGACGTCACGGTGTCATGGAACATCATGATATGTCACGTAACATCATGACGTCACATGACATCGTGTAACGTTACCATCATGTGACATCATACCGTCACGCAACGTCACACATGCATAGCATATGCCTGGCTCATTTACAACACACTTTGTGCTCCCCCGTTTATGTGAGCATGATGAAGCTATCGTAATTTTCACGTTTCGCTAGTTTTTAATCTTTTTTCTCGTTAAAATCTGGGTATCAAAATAGCTCACTGTCCAGCCAGGGGTATCTGACCACGACGGATGACCTGCGGTAGTCTTCGTCCGCGGAAGAGATGGAGTAGTAGGAGATGCAGCCGACAGGAGCCAGCTTCGCCTCGTCACCCAGGAAGGCCAAGTCCTCGTCTGAATCGAAGGAAACGAAAGAACTACGCTACACGTTATTGTTCGATGTATGACTAAAATGCCTACACCAGGGAAAAGCTAACGGTAATTCCTCCGTAAATTCACAGTGAAAGTTTTGTGGCCTGCGAACATGATTTAAATGGGTACGGAAACAAAACGTTTGCATATATTTCATTGTTTATATGTGGTCTATGCTGTTTCGGCAGCCCAGAAACTGGGTTGCCGACAGAAAAGTGGAAAAAAAACTAAATTTAAAACGATTTAACAGATTTCAAAATTGCGCCTCGTGGCGGTCTGTGAAGCTCCGTTAGTATGCCTCCACGTCATGAGTTCCTAAGAAGCAGCACCACTTTTTGCGGCAGTATGGCTCCTTCATGGAGTTACTTAGTCCTGAATGTAACCTAGCGGAGAACGCTAACGAGTTTACTACGTTGTTTATGTTAAATCTTCCACAGTGCTTCCGCAACGTGCATTCCACATCATCAAGATCGCTGTTTTTCGCAGACGATAAGTAGGAGCTTCATTCGAGGATGTGGGGACCTCTGCCAGGCCAAACATACCATTCCCCCTCCCAAGGATGAGCTGTGAATAACGCACTCAAATGTGGCACCCAGTGAATACCTTAGATATATAGCATGCATCCGTCGCCATTGCTGTGTACTGACGGTTATTTCTACTTGCTGGTTTCCTCGAGCTACTACTTCTGCAGTGTAAAATGAACACGGTGAACCGAACGCTTCTGGCATATAAAATGCCTGCATTGCCGCGAATGACGTTACGGGCAAGCAATGTATAGGACATAGGGCGTATAGTCCTCGGATACTACTACTAGGCAAGATTGTCACGCGCTGACGCCACCAAGCGGCAACGCTCGCAACTACCGTGCCCTTGGCCGTGCAGAAACTCTTGACGTCACTAGCGAGATACGTATTGCGCTTCTCGCTTGCCGACTTTGAAGAAAGAGGTAGAGTTTAGAAACCTCACGGTCGCGTCATTTCGTTTCCGTACCCTTTATATTCGAGAAATGCGACAGAGAAGGCCTATTGTTTGTCCTCGCTACACATTCAAAGACGGACTTTGTTCATCTTCATATATGCACATATGCGTTAAAATCAATCATGTAGGCTTGCCTAGAGTCACTAGGCGTGCATAGTTTGCACGCGCACACCACTCGCAGTTAAAGAACATCCGGTTGAAATCTAGGCTTCAGTATATATAGCATGCCCTAGCGCGCAACCTGAAGTGATGTTTAAAACAATGCTTTTGCATACGGTGTCTTCCAAGCAAACGAATGAGAACAAAACTATTACTCCATCTTGGTCAAATAATATGAAACATTACTTGAAAAAAAAATGTTGAATCTTTTTTTATGAATAATGGTTTTATTAACACCATATAATTCAAGCTGAACGATCGAAACACTAAATCTAAACTTACATTTGCCCCCTTCTCTAACGTGCTTTGATTTACCTCCGGGGAAAAAAAAACAGCATCTCAAAAGATTCGGTTGGCCGACAGCAGGCAACGTAAACCCGGGGCTGCATCACAGCCTTCCCAATGATGCTCGCGGCACTGTTTGGGCTCGGATGATTCGTAGCATTTTCCCGATGCACCTACGGACCACACCAAGTCTCGACACCTTTCCTTTTTCCTTTTTTGTTTTAGAAAATCTGGTGCGGATTGTTAAGCAGTCTCAAGTTTATACAAATTCTTGCATATGATTTCGCCAAACCTCTGTACCTGTGGGGGGCTGAGGACCAGTCAAGCTGCTTGTACATATTTTTTCCTCAGCGCTTACCATACATGTATGATGAATAAAGCTTTATTATTATCAAGTTAGAGCTATGGCAGAACTTAAAACGCAGTGCGAGGACAGTTGGAAGTTCGATTAGGTTCTTCCTGTCCGCCTTTCCGCATACATTTTAACATATCTGAAGGAATATTGTCAAACACTTGGCTACTCGTCCCTCCAATAGAAGGATGTGGGTCTATACTCCGTTCGTCTTAAAGTCCGACCGCCGCGGACACTACGATCTGATGAAGTCAAAATCAAGCAGCGTCAAGAATGCATCGCCACGGTGCTCGTGTTTAGGGGGTTTGCCATCATCGACTTAACCAATCACGCCTAGAAAAAAGCCACAGGCTCGCGGCACATTCACCACGCGTGATTGGTTTGGTAAGTGATGTAGCGAACGCACAAACGTGATGAGCGCCGTGACGATGCAGTTTTGACGCGCTGCTTTGATTGGCTCCATCGGATAGTATGCGGAGCGCGAGTTCGTCTGCTTCTTCTGCAGGGGCTGTGTTAACGTCAGAAAGACGCCAAGCTCTGATTGGTTCTAAATGAAGGTTAAGGGGTAAACCTTGAAGCAAGCTGCATTGAGATCTACTTACTATCCTTCAATCACAATTAATCAGGGCTTGGTGTTCTGACGTCACCACAACCCCTGCAAAAGAAGCAGACGAACTCGCGCTCCGCATAGCTATAGGGTCGGCTGCTCTCAGACTTCAAGGGTGGGTGCAACGATTTTAAGATTAAAAGAGTTTGCATCTCGTCATTTTTACGTAGTTTATCGTGTCCCGGAGGATAGAGAAAACATATTCTTCATTAAAAATGTCGCGATTCCGCTGCATAATCGCCAAGCAAATGTCGAGTTGACAATGAAGACGTACCATCGAGGGTGGCGCATATCCGGTGAACCCCGCCCTGGAGGTTGACGAGGAAGAGGGCCTCCGGCAGACCCCTGTAGGGACTCGGCCCCAGCCGGACCACGTTCCGGGACCTGGTCACGTCCAGCCCCTGGTGGCGGGCCAGGGCAGACACCTGGTCGCCGTCGAAGCGCACCTGCGCGACGCACAAATCTGTTACAGAAACCGCATGGAACGTCATCTACCTACTATCACGTGACCGCGAAGAGAGCGAGACAGAGAGAGATAGCACGTTATACTTCGTTTCACCGTGAGCCCAGGAGCTGCTGACGCTACGAACCGGTGGACTAATCAAACAGCGTACAAAGCTCAACGTCATGGTGTTCGTGAGGCTTCTGTGTGTGCCTTACCATCGCTCCATTCATGTAGAAGGAAGGCACAGTGATTTGCGCATTTAGCAGGTGTGTTTGGGGTTGTATGTGTTAGTGCCTTCGACTGCGCTCGAACATATATAAAACGAAGTATACGAGGTATTCACTCAGCTTGAATCGATGCATCGCGGGACGGTGAATCGGCTTCCGACCACCATTGCTGTGATCAAAGCCGCGATTCGAGGCAGTGAACAGAACAGCGCAAAAAAGAGAAGGACAGAAGAAAAGGAACAAGCACGACACACAACCGCCGACTCGTAGCTGAATATATACACAAAAGAAAGAAGAGAACGTGCTGAAAGTCACGCAGTGCCAGTGCATGTCACACATGAAAACGCCATCCAACTAAGGTGTCGTTGCCCCATAGTTCGATCTAAAAACAAGGTTTCTGTTTGAAGCAAAGTCACTGATGGGTAGCTAATGCAGCGCCCCCCCCCCAAGCTATTAATGTAATGCGCTTCCAAAATTTCGCGAGTCGTCTTGTCTTGATAATGTCCAATTATTGTTGCACGATCGAGACAAGACGACTCACGAAGACGACCCGCCTTTGCGCACACTTGGTGTGGGCAAAGGCGGGCTGGAAACAGCACGTTGGTTCGTAGCCAACGCCTCGTAGATAATAGGGTTTAATCCCCACCCCTGCCCGTTTCGATCTGGATGAGCATCGTACCGGCGTGCGGTCGTGTATCACTACTGCGTGGTGCACGTTAAAGACCCCAGGCCAGTGGTCGTACTGCACTGGCTAAATTGCTCATCTACAACTGGGAGACAAGTCGCCCGCTGAGTCAGACTAAGTTCTAGGCTGTATAAACATAGACACGCGCTGACATTTCTACGTCTTTTACCCGATGCCACCACGGGGCACGGATTGCATGCAAGTGCTGCGTCGTTATTCGGGAAGGACTCGCGTTCAGCCGGTGTGGAGCCACGGCCGCACGCTGACACAGCACTTGCATACAAGCTGTGTCCCAGGCTTCTGGAGCCTAGGCTATGTAGAAAATCTATAGTGCTACGACGGTAGAGCACTCGCCGGAAAAGATGCGAAGGAATGGAGCGGCGAGATGCCATCCTATCCAAGTGTGCGCCGAATCCGGGCGCTGCGAGTCTGTTTCCTTCTTGCTGTGCCTGTGAGTGCGATTGAATGCGCGTGGTTGGAGTTGCCGACAGAACAGTCCTGAAATATCTGGCGCCGCCTACCGCCCGCACAACGCACTATACCGCTCGCAGATTTGGGACAATCGCGAGGTCTGACTGGATTTTCCGGAAAGCTCCGCACCTGCTCCCAGTGGTCGCTGAGGAAGCCCACGAGCAGGCCCATGGACGAGGCGACACTCAGCAGCAGCGTGGCCCCCAGGTAGAAGGAGGTGGCGTCGCAGGCCGACCTCGACGTCGCGGTAACCGTCCGGCCACGAGTCGTCCTAGGGCCGTGACCCGTGGCATTCGAGGTCGGGGCTACGGGTCCGACCGCCTGCGCCAGGCGCCGCTCCATGCAAGGGCGGCGCTACCTCCGCCGGTGCCTGCACCTGGATCGAAGCGGCCAACGAAAATAAACCCTGGAGAAGGGGAACAAGAGACACAAAGGACAAACACAAATCCCCAAACACAGCTAAGTGACTGGTGCGTGACCGAAAAAAAATGCCTGGACCCGGGAAGCCGGGACCACTCCATTTGCAGTGGAGCGCTCTACTAACTGAGCTAACCAGGGGTTAGACGTCAGTAGAGCAAACAGGTTTTATTAGCTGCCACCAGTCAAACACCAACAAGGGTGAAAAGCTGGCATTTTAAGGTTTTGATTATAATGCAATTAAATGCAAAGGTGCATTTAATTTCATTATATTCATTCTGTTCAGCTCGCTTGCCCCTTTGCATTTAATTGCATTATAATCATATGGGAGACATGGAGCAAAAGACAAAACGGAATGAAGTGCCCGGCAAAATTGCCCACCTCTTTCTCAAGTCCCGACGCAGGCGACGCTTTCGAGCTTATGGAACCAATCAAAGAGCTTCAAAAGCGCGAAAACACGGTGCTCGAAGTGTTTTAGAGCGCAGCTCTTAGGCGCCCGTTTCCGGTTTGAGCGGCTTCGCCGTCGCCGTCGGCGAAGCTGCGCGTTGCATTATGGACGTTTCCCATAATGACGTCACTGGTAACCGCGCGTTGCATTATGGGACGTTTTCTACAATGACGTCACACGTGACGTCACGAAAGTCACTCGTGAAGGTCAAGACAAAGGTCACGACCTTCACAGTGAAGGATCACTACCTTCAAGAGGCCTTCCACGAGTGACGTGACGAGGGTCACTAGGGTCACGAGGGAGGAGAGAGGGGGAGGAGGAGGGGAGGAGAATGAGAGAAGGAGGTAGGATGGAGGAGGGGGAGGACAGGAGCGGAGGAGGAGGAGGGGAGATACGGAGAAGGAGAACATAACCCTCCTCTCCGTACCCTCTCCTCCTCCTCCTCAAGAGCTATGCTCTAATTCGGCATTACAAGGAGTTGTAAACGTCTTTCATTTTTTGTACATGTTCTATCATTGCTAAACTGTGAAAGGCCCAATGACTTACGCTTTTAACGCTGTATGATTGACCAGATCAGCTCGTCTAGCGTCGCTGCATTTGGACTAAAGGTGAAACGAAGTATGGACAGAAAGGCCATTGTTCTGGATGGTCTCTACGATACCTACCGGGATCCAGCGAGAGGCACAGAATGGACAAAAATGCTGCGTCACGTTCGGCTGAGATTCGTGTTCGAAGGGGAAAACTGACGCGGTTCTGTATTTGAGGAAAAAAACACTCAAATCTTCTTTATTTTGGCCTGTCGGATTACGAACATCAAATTATATTTCAGATTGATGCGCCAAGTAGCCACAACAGCGCTTTCGAAATAGCGCTGAATCGCCCCTCCTTCCCGTCGTGTTCGCTTCAGGAGGGAATCATGACGTATTATTCAAAGATATCAACATTTCCGTGCTTTCCGCAGGCCTTCGTGATACAATTTGATCACGGCGTCAATGTGGGTTTGGGCCTCGTTCTTATCGCTTGCACATATATCACCGTCGAAACTGACAGATCCAGAAAGAATTTATAAGGTAAAGAGCACAACGGTCCAATGCTGCTGACTAGCGAAAGTGATGGTGCCGGCAAAATAGAACAGAGTGCAGGTCAATTATCGCCATTAGTACGGCAAAAAGGTAGGCTGCTACCTGAAACGCCAGATGGCACTGAATTTCGAAAAAGATTTATTCCTCTCCCCGTTTGTCTAGTCACATGTACATGCATTATTTGTGGCTTATGAGCTTCAGAGACACGGTATCATCATCCGCGACAACCAAGATCCACGTTTGAATATATCACGGACAGTTTTCATCAATCGTACGCGGTTTCCAAAGAGGACGAAACCGAAAATATATGAAGATGAATGAACACTGCTTGACCGAATGAATCAGTCTACGAAGCCGCCGAAAGACACAATCCCTGGCGGAGCCCGGATTCGAACACCGGGTCTCCCAATATCCGATCGGGTGTACTAACCATTACAATACTCCACCTTGACTTTCTGGCGCTTCTTACCTGCCTTATTAAACCACCCGAACAAAATACCGAGTGTTTGTGAGAAATCCAAACCCGGCTTTTTGCACCGCAAAATTAAACTAGACATCGCGGAGGGCTCAAACTCTGTCAGAACGTTGCCCCAGCCGATCCGAGCAAGATGCCAAAGTTTCAGCACCAACCGCTATCTTATTCAAAAGTTAGAAGTGATTTTCTTTTTAATTTTCATCGGGAAAATGGCGCCCATTTTCGGCCGTTTTCGGTTTCTGGTGCCATAGAGCTCCATGTAATCGAGAGGTCCGTCGGCCGCCATTTTTCCATTAAAATTTTCGGAAAATCACTCATAACTTTTTGAATAAGATAACGGTAGGTCCTAGAACTTTGGCATCTTGCTCGAACGTCTGGGGCTACGTCTTTGACGGAGTTGGAGTTCCCCGCGATGTTTAGTTTATTTTTGCGGTGCGAAAAGTCGGGTTCCGATTTCCCACAAACACCCGGTATATCCAAACAGAGGTGTTCTGGAAGCACACGCCGCCGCGTAGAACGCGGTACGACGCTTGCTTGCACACGGTGCGTGCTCGTTGCGCTTCAGGATTGTTGTTCGGCCTAGCCGAATGAATTCTTATGTTCTTTTCTTATTATTGGCTTTTCAAATTTAATGTGTGCATTTTCGCGCATTGCAAGCTTAGTATTCGTTTTTATACATATGTTTCAAAGTCCCCCACAACATTCATGAACCCACCGCAAAACTGGCGTATCAAAATGTGCACGCTTGCGCCTCGTGAACGCGCAAGCGAACTTGCTTTGAAACGCAACAGTGCACATCCCACGGCATTCTTCTTCTTTTATCTTTTTCTCTGCGTATGTGTGTGTATGTGTGTGACCTTTCTTCTTTCTACGCCACACATGACCGAATTCAGCCCCAGAGTTCGTTTTTCGGGGGTGCCAAGGTTAATGATAAAACGACGTGACCGCGGGAGGTCGCTCGCTGCGTTCCTAATTCCCGGGTCAATAAAAGCCGACTCGATTACAGATATGCCCGTCACAGAGCGATCCGTCATCCCCAATTGCGAAATTATACATATTATGGTTAGGACTATTTGTTTCGGATGCGGTTATACACATTGCATATTTCGGATAGAGTCACTGTAGCACCAACTCAACTCTGTGACGTCACGGCACTGCTGTGGCGCTGCGGTCGTCACTGCGCATGCGCAGAAACATCACTTGACGGGAATCTGGTTTCTGCGCAAGCGCCGTGCGCATGCCTGGTGTGGGCAAACGCTCGCTTATCTGTGCACAGTACAGTTCATCAGCTACGGATATCAACATTTGTTTATCAGCCTCCTCGTGCCGCCGCACGATGGACGATTCGCTAGTTACTAACAAATCTACATTGCGTTTTGTATTGACTTGTATGTGATTATTTTTTATTCATTTATTCATGGTACCTCAAAGGCCCAATTAAGGGCATTACATGAGGGGGGGGGGGTACATTCAGGGTAAGTATCAATCAGAACAAAAGAATAGAAACAAAGTCAATAAAAAACACACACACACACACACACACACACACACACACGCTCCGAAAAAAAAAATCTTGGATTACAGGGAAAGAAAGCGAATGCAAAGCGAAAGTATGTAGATAAAAGAAAACGGATGTGAAAATGAAGTTATAATGCTAGCATGCGCGACAAGAACCCAAAAAGCAATGATTCAAACTAAATGATTACAAATGATAACAATGACAATACAAAAAATGCACTTTGACGCAAAAATGACAGAGTAAAAAAGGCAACAGAACAACAAAACAGCAAAATTCAGGATGCAGTGGGGGATCATGGGGGAAAAAAATGATTGGAGAGGGCATTGCGAAACAATTTTTTATCAGATATGTTGACAATGGCTTCGGGAAGACCGTTCCAGTTCTTGATTGCGTTAGGAAGTGCTGAGTTATTAAATGCGGCTGTGGAACCAAAGATGCGTTTGAAGCTTTTGCTATTATTTTGACGATGAGATATTCTATTCGGTGGTTCTAGAAGTAACGAGCCTGGTTGACCGGGATTAAAATGCAGCCGATGTAGCAGACAAAGTAGTGAGATTAGGCGGCGGGTTTCGAGGGGGTGAATAGAGTTATGCTGTTTAATGAGCGGGACGCTAACAAATCGAGAATAAGATGATGATATGAACCGAGCGGCACGGTTTTGGACAGATTCTAGTTGATTAATTAGGTACTTCTGATGGGGGTTCCAAATAGGCGAGGCGTATTCGAGTTTAGGGCGAACGTAAGTATTTGACGTAAATGGGCGGGTGCGGCCTTTAAGTTTCGTTTTAAGTAGCCAAGAGTGCGTGAGGAGTCAGCGGAAATTGTGTTAATATGAGTGATCCAGGAGAGATTAGAGGTAAGATGCACACCGAGGTACTTGTAAGAAAGGACAGAGGGGAGAGGAAACGTATAGAAACGACAGATCGGAAAACGTATAGCGTTTTTTTTGTTCGTTTTTTTTTGTTTTGTTTGGAGGTTGCACCGATTCAAAAGTCACTCGTCGTTGTTATGGGGCACTTTGTATACCTATGTTATTCTAATTATTATTGTTATTATTTTTGATGGTGCTCTTAAAGGGCATTTTTATTTCACTTATATCTAAAAAAACTGAGAAGCACTAGTGGCCTCTTATTATATATACTTGAAGAATGATCGTCCTTCGCCACTCCATTGCCGTTTTTGGGAATTAGTTCGATTTTTGATGGGACCAAGGTGGACTGCGTGCTGAAGGCCACACTCGAAAGTATTTCGTATAAGCTCGAAAATACCCGAGGACTCGAAACAATTTCTATTATTGTTGTTATTATTTGTAACTACCTGACTTCAAAACCATACATATACATTCTGTACTATTGCACATTTTTTTTTTTTAGATTCCGAGTTTTAGATTTTATGTTAATGCACACGTGCTCTTTCGACACACACACACACACACCTTTTCATTTGCCTGTCGTTCGCACTCGTTGTGGCGAAGGTACGGGTGCGCGTTATGTACCAAAAATCTTTACCCACGTATACCACCTGAACCTTTGAGTCAAACATCGTTGAGGAAAGATGCATAAGGATGGTTATAAATATTTAAGTCTGATAAAGAACTTTTGGTTCGATCCGTATTGTCTGTCTCTATGTAATTGTTCACTTGTTTGTCATCCTTGAACCTCTGCGTTGTGAGACTGACTGATGTCGTGGTCTTTGCGGTAAAGGTCAATCATGTTCTTGTCAGTAGAGGCCTGCTTTTATTACATTTTTTTTAATCGCATAAATGCTCCGCGGCAGTTCGCTTTGATTTTATATCACTCTTGGTGTTAGTGCATGTATAACCGCTCATTACACACTGGAAGCGGATCCGCGTTCGCAAAGCGGTTGCGAACGCGGTTGTATAAAGGTCCAGTACAATTGCACGCGCGCTCGATGACATCAACTGCGCGTGCAATTGTACTGGATCATTATACAAACGCGTTCGCAACCGCTTTGCGAATGCGGATGCGCTTCCAGTGTGAATGAGCGGTTAGGGGGATCGGTGGCCCAGTGAGCTATAGCGCACACCAGCTCGGGGCACATAGAGCGAAAGCTCGCGCTGCAGAACCCAGGGATCCTGGGTTCGATTCCCGTCCCTGCCCGGTTCGATCTGGATGAGCATCCTACCCGCGTGCGGTCGTGTATCACTACTGCGTGATGCACTTAAAGACCCCAGATTAGCGGTTGTACCGCACTGGCTAAATTGCTCATCTACAGCCGAGACACCAGACGCCCTTTGAGGCAGACTAACTTCCGGCTGTATAAGCATACACACAACAATTTGTTTGTTTGTTTGTTTGTTTGTTTGTTTGTTTGTTCGTTGTCTGAGGTGTGTATAAGGATACCGCCAGCATCATACACGGCTTAAATCGATATTTTACTCTGCTGGCAATCTTAGTCAGCTCAGCCCAATATTTAGACTGTAAGAGCTACTGTTACAGTGAAGAACTGGGTATATTTAACTCTTGCCCTCGGAAGTTGGATAAACAGATTGAACTCCTGTTTGAGTCGGCATGGAGCTAAGTATAACACGAATTAAACCTACTGATTGCCTCGATGTTTTTGCCTGTGCAGCTATTTCTCTCTGATACATACGAAGTGTTTACCTTGCGGTGCTGAATGGCACTGAAATCAACATTGCTCTCCTCTGTCTTGAAGCCCCTGCTCAATGCCTTGGACTTGTGCACTAGCTCAATGCCTTGGACTTGTGCACTATGTTGTAAATGTCATAAATTCACTAGTGTCAATGTGTGATAGATAATTATTTCCTTGTATTCATGCCGTGCGCTTCCGACTGTGTTTTCTACTCGGAGTGCAATACTGTATGTGTATATGTATTGTCGATGTATTCCTTGTGTTTTGTATTGGTGTTTTCAGTTCATGCGTAATTTGTAATGTGTGCATGTTTCGGTGCGGCAGCACCAAGACCGTACGGTTCTTCCTGGGCACCTAAGAAAATGTACCCTTCATTATTATTATCATGATCATCATCATTGTTCTCATCATCATCGTCATCGTCCGATTAGCCCCCGAGGCACAGGCCTCGGGGAGCCAATTGTGTAGTGGCTGTCGTGAGTGACGTGCAACACGCCCCCCCCCCCTTTCCCCCGCATCTTACGACCTGAGACGGTCCTCTTCGTCTCGGGGCACGCGCAGCGCAGTGCGTGCCACGCAGTGAGTATGAATACGCAAGCGCGCCGCGTGGGCTATCTTGCGGCACCGGTGCCCATAACCATTGCTCGTTCCTCACAGGCGTAGGTAGAGCCAGCTGGCCGACCTCGTTTTGTTTGGATTTTGATTTGTTTTGTGCTTTTTCTTATGTTTGTATCGTGATCCAGCATGACCGGAAAATCTGAATGTTAAGCGTGCCCGAAGACACTTCCGAGGGACGGCAGGGCGATGAGGTGCGCCTCCTGCTCGGCCTCCTTTAACATCGGGAAGACATACACGGGGATCGCGGAGGGAACATTTACGGGCATGGGAGAGGCAAAACGGGGGGCATGGCAATGTAGCGTACCTGTTGTGGTGCGGGAAAAACGACGCCGGGAACACCGAATTTGAAGAAATCCGCAGTGGTAAACGGTGACGAATCGGTGTCGCAGCTCTCCTCCATTTCGGAGGAGCCCCAGGTGATGAGGGCTAGCAGGGGCTCACTCCAGCAGCTTCCCTCGAAGGTGTACAGCCCTTTGGCATTAAGGTCCTTCGTCGAGGAGATGAAAGTGACAATCGGAGAAGTACAAGCCCCAATGTTTTTTGTTTTGTTTTTTCGCAGCCCAATATGACACACTATTGGCAGCGGTCACGGCTAATGACCAGGCCATTCATAAGCTCAGGGCTGTTGTGACAGAGCTGAGAGGCCATGTGAATGAAGAGGGTCAGGAGATCCAGGCTCGCGAAGAAGAGCTTCACACCATGCAGCGAGCAGTACAGCTACCTCCCTAATCCGGTGATTCACGGCCCGCCTCAGCGACCTCAGGAATACCTTGGGGAAATCATTGCGTGCGTTGCACGGAGGGTGGGTGTCTCTGATTTCCAGCCGTCCGACGGGGTTGCCGTACACCGACCGCCTCCCGAACGGGAAAAGCGAAACCCGCCTGTTTTGGTCAGGTTTCAGTTGGTTGGCGGCAAGAAAAGGTGGATGGTGGCACGCGGTAGGTTACAGGCACTAAGCCAGGCGTCATCGCTGCAGCGTCTGTATTTCAGTGACAACCTCACAAGGCTCAACAGAGAGCTCTTCTGGATGACCCGTTCCCGCGCCAGAGAAATGCCCTTCAAGTTTGGAGGGGTGAGGGATGGAACATCTTCGCGAAGAGAGACGAGACTGGACGTCCCATCAGAATCTACCGAAACCCTGACTTGGAAAAAATAATGTAACTCGATGGCTTCGTCTCAGTTTTCTTTTCCTAGGCTACCGGATTTTTCGAGCCTTAAAAGCAACTTCCCACTTAGCGACTGCATCACATATACTGTGGTACACGTAAATATTTGCAGCATTAGATATCTTGGGGGTCTGTTCTTTTTTTCTGATAAGAGATGTCATCACCGACTTTGATGTGTTTGTACAGCCGGAGATCAACGCTCATGAAGGATCAATTGAAATATATCATCTCGCTGGTTTTAGTCAATTGTGGTTCACACGACATGGCAGAAGAGGTGGCGGTATAGCCGTATTCCTAAAGAATGGGTGACACGCAGAACGCCAGGATCTCACATTAGAATGATCCGAATACTTAGCTTTAAAGATAACAAATTCTCAATGCAGTTTCTTTCTTCTTGCTCTGTACAAGCCCTCATCTGAAAGCATTGACAGCTTTATTCGGGAGCTCCGAACGGCACTTGAGGTCCTGAAGGCTGAGCGTTGTCTATGGATTCCGGGGAATATTAACATTGACACGCTGGCGTTTTCTAAGAACCACGTGATGGATTACTTAAACTTGCATTCAGAATTCGGAGTTGACTGCCTGATTGACTCTGCCACAAGAGAGGAGCATCTTTCAGACGGAGTGGTATCATCCTGTATAGAACATTTGAACATAAGAGCGCCTGACGCTTTAATGAGATCAGCGCCGTGATTGGCCAGAAACTGGCCGACCGTTTCTTTGAGGCATGTCGTTGTGCCTTCGGGGCTATAGGTCTACCGCAACCCTCCCAACCAGGATGAACGATCAGTTCAGTCTAATGGATACGCTATGATAAGCTCATCGGTCGTTATCGCTGGGAAGATATTGTTGGCTCGTCATGAACATCCGAACTTTACAACAGGTTTACTGACGTTCTAAGTTCTTTGAGACTCAATTGTTTAAAAGAGAAAACCTAATCTACCGGGATCGAATGCTTTCGTTCTGGCTGCAGTTAAGCAGAAGGGGCTGGCATGGGCTCGCTGCAGGAATAACCCAAAGAGTAAGAGGTAGGAATGTAAGATAGCCAGAACCATGCCAACGCCATGCTGCGTTCGGCGAAAAAGAAAAAGACATTGCAAGAATAAATTTCGTGAATCATCTCGTGACTTTGCCAAGACATGGAACCCTATAAACGAACTCCGTGGGATCCCTGTTCGGTCAACCACCGAATTGGAGGTTTGTTTCGGACGCGATGCATTCTTTCTTTCATACGGCTGCAATACATATTTCGCCTTGTTTTCGGCTGTTGTCAAAGGTCAGGGGAAATAAACCTAACGATACATAAAAGCGTAGCTACGTCGGCTTTCCTTCCGTGCTTGCATGAACAGGCAGGAGTTATATTGCGACGACATTGATAAAAGTGAGCTTCGCAGAAACGTTGACATCATAGGCAATGCATGTGTTGCGCGTTATTTTAAACGAAATACTAACTTCTGGCTGCATAGCAGACAACCTAAAGACTTCAGTGGTTAAGCCGCTATTTCAACGTGGGACAGAGGAAATTTCGGAAGTTATCGCCCTATATCAATCTTGCCTTCGTTGTCTAAAATTTCGAAAAAGCATCTGTTAGGACCTTATTCTTTGAGATGCATAACCATATATGTCATCCTGCCTTTACGGTTTTGTCAAGAGTCGTGGCTGTTGCCTTGTAACGCGCCAGCGCATGAGGGCGCACAGCTGTTAATAGCCGCCGCGCCAAAAACCATATCTTCGGCCTCGTACTTTTTTTTTATGGTTCTTGGCTGCAGCTGATAATAGTCGATAAAAGTCGGTCGCGCCACCGCCGTTTTTGTTCTTCGGATTTCGTCCCTCGACGAGCCTGCCTGGGATTAAAACGTCCGTCTGCCCTGCTCTCGGCGTCGTGTTCTCGCCGTGGTGAGCCCTGCTCGGCCGAACGGAACACGGCACACAGCCTCTACTGGAACAGCTATCGGACGTGTTAAACACCAGTTTTGACAATATTAAAATTTTTGTGCACTTTTTTTATGCTTCCAAGGCGTTCGACACGGTTATTCATAAAATTCTGCCTCAAGAACTAAATCTTTATGGACTCAGAGATCCATTTCTCCCGCTTCTTGCTAACTTTTTAACTAACTGGTCTCAGAGACTTTGGTCGGTGACAGAAAACGTTCTAGAGTTTGGCTGAGAGCGGTAGTATACATCGGGGCATAGCCTCCTATATATACTCACAAAGCCTGGCAGTTCGACGACGGAGCCATAGAGTGAGCGGTCGCAGATTTGCAGCGCGAGGGTCTGATAGCACAGGGCATCAGAGAGCCATTTCTCGGGGAACTTGGACGTCAGCGCACAGCTTTTGCAGCGGCGAGGACCCGGAACACACTTGTTCGCTCGGGAGAAATCTGTTTCGGCATCTCGCCGCAGCGGGGCGCCAGTCACGTGGCTCTCCTCTCATCCGTTGTCTGCCGCTCCACTTTTTCCATTTCGGCGGCCGCCTCTCGTGGCGATTTGCCAGGCTTTGTCAGTATATAGGAGGCTATGATCTCGCAGATCATTTGCACGCGTTCTCGCGCAAACGAAACCATACATGAAGCCACGCACTCGCGCCAGTAGCTTTGACAGCGTTGTATACTAAGTATAAAATCGAGTATATCTGTTAACGAAGTGCAATCTTGTATACAGAACTGTAGATTTTATCAGTACGCGGGTGACAACCTGCTTTTACCTAGTCATGTGCAATACAGTACCGCGATGGATATGCTTCAGGATGACGCTGTACACTTGTTGGATTTGTTTGCGCTGAACGTTAATAATATCAACTGCACAATAACAAAAACTTGTCTGTTTTTCAAACCCGCTAAGGATTGTTTGCCTAAGTATATGCCCTTGATTCTGCATAACACATATTGTACAAATTGTACATGTGTTCCTGTGGAAGATTAGTATCCTCTCTAGTCCCAATGTCAATTAGGATACTTATTATGCAGACATTTGGATACAATATTTTAATGTACACTCTAAGAAATGCCTGCGCGTCTACTTACCCGAAAAAACACTCAAAGAGCCATGCAATCTCTGCGATCTACGAAATCAGCTTTGCGAATGCTTAGACGGAACATCCATCTAGACCTAAAAATGAAGTCTGTGCTGTGGCGTTACGCAATGCAAAGCGCCATGCTTGCATTGCGTAATGCCGCAGCGCATATTTAATTTTGAGGTCTAAACAGATGTTCCGCATCATAATTCACTGTGCTGATTTTGTAGAACGCAGAGATTGGCTCTTTGAGTGTTTTGCGGGTAAGTAGACGCGCAGGCATAGTGTATGGCTTTACTTTATTTGGCAACTTTCCCAGGCGAAGGCATAACGGAATTGATGGTGTCTTGAAACGTATGCTGAGAAGCGTAGCTCACAGCTCAGAGTTTCTTGCAGGGGACAACTTCTTTTAATTGTTTCAGTTGCCTGATTTTGATGTCTATTCAAGCACACCAACATCACCAGTCACTACTGGGACAGCTCCATTAAAGGAGCTGTGCAACAGTTTCAGTGCTTTGCTTAACTAATGTGGGAGTTGGTGTCTCGACATTTCTGAAGTAAAGAACAAAAAACCGCTTTCGCCTGCATGTCCTAGTTTTTATTTTAAAAATGGACAAATATTGAGGTTTTCGGCGCCTCTCAACTCCTTCACTAACTTCCGAGTCACGTGCGCTGTGGCGTCAATGGGGAAGGCGCGGGGTTCCGGTGAAGCTCATCCACTCGCGACCGCGTGACCACGTGCTTGCGGGCGCAGCGCGAACAATATGGTGAAAGGAGGAAAGTCTCATCCGGGTCCGGCCATACCCGTCCGGTCCTGTCCCCCTCCCCTCCGGTTCTGGCGGCTGTTCCGCTGCTGACGGTTTTGTGGACTTTGAATAGATGGCGTTACTGAAACTCCGTATAATAAAAGTTTTGTCGATGATACCAGGTTTTTGACGCATTTATATTTATGTTGGAACGACAAGATTTATAGAAAAGTTACCTTTTATCGAGCAGGTATTCGCACAAGTTGCTATCTTTCTACAAGATTCCCCATTGACGTCATGCCGCGTGTTTCTGCATGGCCGCCGCTTGCGGCTGCAGGTCGAGGAATATTCTAATTTTTGCCTCGCGATCACGTGGTGGAATCGCAACATTTCGACGAAAGGAGGTGTGTTTTCTGTCCTTTGTGGCAAGGTGAACAATGTCAAAAGTAGAAAACGCCAATTCTTTCAACTTTAAGATCGTTGCACAGCTCCTTTAAGAATTCCGAATATTTGTCTGTCTTTCAGGAGCCATCAAAGGTTTGAGGTTCCCAGAAGAAGAACGCGTTATGGAGAAAGCGTGGGATAATTTTATGTACCAAAGATATTTAATGAGCTTCACGAAGACTTATATAACATAGAGTCAGTGCAAAAATTAAAGAAAGCTTTTAAGTGTTTTTGCTAAGGCCCATCTCAATGATCATAAGCAATGATTTTAGTTTTTTTTATATGATGTTTTTTGTATTCCTGCTTTAGATTTGTTGGTAGTGTGTGTCACATACTGTGAGTAATCATATTGAATTTACTTTAGTTACGTGTATCCGAAATCAAACTATTTTAGCACTTATAATTTTCTGTTTGACTCTTCAAGAGCAGTCTGCTCATCCAGGCTGTGTACATCATACAAGCACTAGATATGGCTTTGATGAACCCGTGTCTGTACCTGTTTTATCTGTTCACGCAGTAAACATAATACATATATATATATTAATAATATTATTGGTATTAATATTATTATTATTATTATTATGTTATATTTATTATTATTATTAATATTATTATTATTATTATATCATCGCTGCTAATATGCACTAACAAAGTACAAGGTCTCTGGCAAGCAACGCAAAAGAGGGCAAAAAAGAGAAAAAAATAAAACGACCGCCACGATGCAAGTTTGAATGTACACGTGACCAAAACGGGAAAACACTCTTTTACGAGCCAGAAACGGGGAGAAAAACATTTCCGAATCCTGTCACCGAATGTCCAGAGAACATCCGGTCAAAGCCGTTGGCGAGACATGGGTCAGATGAAAGACAAAAACAAAATCGATGATCGGTCAAAGCAGCTTTAGAACCCTTGAGGAAGTCGATCTGCTTCCGGTCAAACATGTACCGCGGACTCGATAAGGCCAAACCAACTCATCATTTATTCTCGTGTTTTTGCAGTCCCATTTGAGGAAAGCGGGAGAAAAAAAAAGCGAGATATATCGATCCAGTGGCCAGTAAACCGCCACGCGTTCCCTACAGAAAAGTCTCTCCCAAAAACACGAGCACATCAACTAAACAAAGAAGCCGCAGTAGCTGCAACTATCAGTAAAGGATTAATAATGACTCCGTGAGTGCCTTTGTTAAAAACCCCGGCTACAACCGAAACTAACGTCCGACTTGTCGTCTGCAATCGGCGTCGCTCATGCGAGATCTAGCACGAACGGTACGTGTAGCATTTCCTTTTGTGTTCGCATTTCGATTCGGGGTGATTGGTACGTAATGAAGTGTAATTTCAGGAGTTAACTGCATTTTGAGATGGACACTTACCTCATGTTTTGTTCCTACAAGGTGAACAACGCAGCCTCGCCGACGAACCCGAAACGGCCGTCCGACGCGCTCATTCGGCGCAGACGACAATGCAGAAAAAGAGGGCATGCAGCGCCGCTTTCAGTCCTGGCGGGCAGTTAGCACGACGGCGAGCGTCGTCTGCATTGAGTGTAGGTGTACTGCTCCCCGCCGTAAGCTTTCGAAACCGTGGGATCGCTCGTCGTTTCTGGGACAAATTAAGAAAACTCACGTTACCGTCGCTTCTGGGACAAATCTCACTTCGCAGTGTGGGACAAAAAAAAATGAGCTGAAGAGCTAAAATTCCAAATTGGTTCATTGTTTTGCCGGGAAGACCGGCTCACATTAGGTAGGCGATCGAAACATTTTGGATAGGTTTCCGTAGACTGACTAATAATAGATGAGCAGGGCTGACACATAAAACACTACAGGTAAAAGCATCTGCCAGAGCGAGTTTAAGGTTTCTGCAATAAAATAATAAAAGATGTCTCGGACAAAAAAACAAAAAGGGGGGGTTTTGTTTCGTGATTTGCAATCTATTATATATATATAGCCGCGTGCACTGCCCACTCGGTCACTGGATAGATAAACCGATTTTTATATAAATGTTTGCGTAAATAGCGATTCCATCGATTTAAATGGCAAAAATGCGCGGTTCCACACTGATACCCCCTCATCAATGATGCAGTAGATCGATCGTTGCGTTATAACAGGAGGTGAAGGGCGTCACCAAAGGATATTCGAGAACACTCAAAGGAACGTTAAGACGCCATGCTTAATAGTCCCCAAGAATGAAAGAACAAAATATCGTTTACGCTCTACGCATACCGAATATCTACGGTAAATATAATGACGATAATGACGATAATATTAGTAATGATGATGATGACGATGCTGATGGCGGTGGTGGTGGTGGTATGGCGACTCAAACCTATTCAGAAAGCAAGTCGTCTGCTACTTGCACGGGGTCGCAGTGACGTCAGTACGACGCCGAGTTCTAGTTAGCTTTGATAGAAAGGATGGTGGGCCTTTCTATCAAGTGACGTATTTCAGAAAAATTGGTCATGTCAACTTTATTAACGCTAAAGAAATATCGCGTACAAGTTCAATTTTTTTAACTTTTTTTTTATCTCGCTTAGTACCATCTACGAGACCTCACACCGTTAGCGTCGGCTAACGGTGTGACCTAGAGTGATTCATCAAGAGTATATTTTTATGCATCTTAAAAATTAAGAAAAGGTACTTCCAGATAATGCTTGCCCGGGGTGGCTAACCTCATTATGACTGAGCAAGCTTTGGAGTTTTAAACAAGGGCGCTTTATAGATACGATCTCGTCAAGTCTCGCCCTACTAAACTCGAAATCTCTCGCCGTTCAAGTTGAGCGCATTTATTCAACGGGTGCGTCGAAATACTTTCGCCTCAACTCAAGTGCATTTCAAACTCCGCTATAAAATAACGAGGGCGGGAGAGTTCAGGTTAGGAGGTAAACCCGATGTAATAATAGAGTGTTTTAGGGAACCATTTTTTGCACATCCGATACGGTACGGTGGGCATTCCGGTACGTAATGCGCATGCGCTACCACAAAAGACTCGCGCATGCGTAGCTCGTACCCGGAGGGTTCATCGTACCGCATTTGCAAAAACGGTTCCCTAAAACGACCTAATAGAGAGTTTTAGTAGATCGTTCCGATGACTCCGATAACGATACCCGACACTCTGCCTCCGCCTTTGCGCTTACATATATAGTATCGTTATCGGGGGTATCGGAGGTATCAGAACGATCTGCTAAAACTCTCTAATGACTTTTATTCGAACCGTACGGTTTGATTCATCAGACTCACAGCGTTCACTGTGGCCTTTATTAAGATGCACGGATTCAATTAATGTTTTAAAAGTACGCATAAAAGTCCATCGTTTGTTTGCTATTTTCGTTTCCTCCTGAACGCCTTTTAATAAACATATTAAACGTGAAGTAATTATTCACCTTGGTGTGTATAACTTTGGTAGGTTTAACCTACTCGAATCTTCCTAAGTACTTAATTAATTGGTCACCCGCCTTTCTAGAATAAACTTCCGTTTTGTGTAATTTCGTGTGTGTGTGTGTGTGTGTGTGTGTGTGTGTGTGTGTGTGTGTGTGTGTGTGTGTGTGTGTGTGTGTGTGTGTGTGTGTGTGTGTGTGTGTGTGGTGTGTGTGTGTGTGTGTGTGTGTGTGTGTGTGTGTGTGTGTGTGTGTGTGTGTGTGTGTGTGTGTGTGTTTCATGTTCACTTTGCACTGTTTTCGTGTTCATTATTTTTTTCCTGCAACAAAATTCTACGTTACTACCCCAGTTTCGGTTGCAACTCACCAGGAAATGTATTTGTTTTCCAAACATTTGAGGCCACACATAACAGACACGCAGTGTTCCAAAGTGTATCCTTAAAAATCCAATAATTGGAGAAACGCATAACCAGCTAGAAACACGAATTGAAGCGGTATTTCTGTGCCAGAATAAGAAAGTATGAGGGGCGTGAAAATCAATCCTTTCCTCAAGCTGTAAATGTATGCGCTTCAAATCCTTCCAAATCCTTAAGTGCTTGAAGGTTGATATTTGCGCCCCTCGAAGCGCTACAAATTACATAATTCGGTACTGAAGAAATTGTTTAAGATCACATATAAGGATGGCGGTAACCTTGTCTTCAATCGTTCGTCACCAAACAACAATTCTTTCAATGTTCTTGCAGCTCCAGGATAATCAGAATAGACAAGTATCTTATCAAGAGACCACGATTATCCGCTGAAGTGTCGCCTAGAAACCCTCCCGGTCCGTGCGACCCAGCCGATGGCGTCTCCACCTCGCGATGACGGAACCTCTGCACCCTTTGTGGACTCTTTGGGGTGTCATCAACGCTGCTACTGCTGACACGCCCAGGTCTGCGAGTTGGTCAGCTCCGACTGTAGGAAACGTCCTGGAGTCCAGCTTTAGAGAATGGGCAAGCCACAACTGGAAAACCAAGCACTCGTGGGCGTCCTGAGCATGAGCTCCGGCCGGCGCCCACTAAAGGCGACAGTGGTCGAGGATTCCTGAGGGGGTTAAGGCCCGCTCGCACACTCGCAACCGAGGATGGGGCTGAATGGGGCATCTGCTCTCTCAGAGTCTAAACGAATCCAAATGAAGGAAAGCCGTAAATCTCTGATGGCTATATTGTCATCTATTCGCTTTTTGGCGTTCCAACGTCTAGCACTGCGGGACACGATGATGACGAGGAGAACTCGGAAGCAACTGTTACCGTTGAGCGAAGCCGATGTACCGGGACTAGCAGCTTGGCTAAATAAAACAGGCTATAAATGGACGTCCGGTGACATCCAGAAAAAGATGCTCGAATTAATAACACACAGCATGCTTCGCTTCCTAATGAAAGAAGTACACGAGGCAGGGTTTTATGCTGTTATTGCTGATGAAACTTCACACATAACTACGCAAAAACAAGTATCCTTCTGCATTCGGTATGCTAAAGAAAAGTGGAGGAGGTATTCGTTGGATGTTATGCACAGCGGACACCAGAGCCCGCGTACTCTCTTTTTCGTTTTGCCGTGGACAATGTATGATGGGGTTGCAAATGTTTCTGTCAAGAGCAGTGGGTTTGAGGCCCTTGTTCAAGATATAGAACCAAGGGTCTTGTATGTGCACTGCCTTGCGCACACACTAAACCTGTCGTTGCAAGATTTGTGCACGAAAAGTGATGTCTGTTCAGGTTTCGTTCACTTGTTTATGGACCTCGTTACTTTCGTTAAAACGTCCCCAAAACGTCTGAGCTGGTTCCGGCAGTTTCAGAAACAGGAAAAACCTGTTCTCATGCGGTTTTGCAAAACTAGGTGGGCGTAGAAGGCGACACACTCCGGTCGGTCTCCAGTAATTACTCCAAACTAACCAAATTCCTTTTCACTCTTTCATCGGAAGAAACAAAATGACACGGGAGCCAAAGCGAGCGCGGGTACGCGAAAACGCTTCAGAAATTCGACAGGCGTATTTCCTACTTAGGCTTATGCTTCTTGTCTTTGAGAGGTTGAAAGTGTAAACCACCGCTCTCCAAAAGAAAAGCCTACAGGTCATCCGTGCAGAGCTTTCAGTCAAAGCTACTGAAGAGAGTATCGGTCAACTCCGCGAGGTTTCCAGCTTCTGGGCCGATCTGCCGGATGAAGCACGTGAAATGGAGATTGGGGGCCCAAGCGTTTCGAAGAGACCGCGGTAGGCACCACGTCGATAGGATGAAGGATCACACGTGCATGACTTTAATTCCCCGGAAACTTTCTATACCCTCAGTGGTTGTATACGTCTAGTCATCGACACGGTGCATGCATCGCTACGAGCGCAGTTTCCGCCAGAAATGTGGCATCACGTGACGCTAGTAGAGCAGTTCGTAACAGGCGATACTGGCAGCACGTTTCTATGCGAATTTTATAAAGGATATCTTAATTACTCTGCGTCTTCAGCTTCACCGCGATATGTTACTGGACAGCAAAGCAACGTGTAACGAGCCTTGTCATCATTTCAAGATGTAATAGGCGTTATTTAGGGAAAAGCAGGTGAATCCCTCAGGGTGCTTACTTCCAGAAGTTGTGGAGCTTCTACAAATCGCAATGACGATTCCTGTGACTTCCTGTTCGTCAGAAAGATATTTGTCGTGTCTCCGAAGAGTTAAAAACTTACCTGCGTTCAGCAATGTGACAGGCCAGACTTAACCACGCCTCCTTGCTCCACTGCCACAAAGAGTCTCTCGGCAAGTGGATCTACAGCATATGTAAAAGCTTCTAGTGCACTTTAGACAGCCCGCAAAAAATACGATTTCTAAACGTATCGCGCTGCAATTTACTGCACAGTTGCAAACTACGTAGTAAAAGTTTACGCTGAAAAAATAAAGAATACTTCGTTAATCTCTTCTGGGCACTTTACGTTTTCACTTCGCCGACGATGCACCCGCAGAGAAGTTCGGTTCGAGCAACTGTGGAGTGCATGCGGACGCAACTGTGGACTGAGCGTTGCCCGCTCAATAGTAGAGAGTTTCGTAGACCGTGTTGCCTTCTCCGCTAAGCCTCCGCAACGAAGAAGCCGCAACAGCGCTTGCGCGCCCGTGGCCTTGACTGTGGAGTTCCGGGTATCCTGGCGGGTTGCGGAGAGCGTTGCAGGACGGCGAAAACGATCGACGAAAACTCCCTTTCATTGAGCAGCGTGTCGCGGCTGCCGCAAGCCTTTGCGTCATCAGGGCTAACTCTGACACGGTCCCGTTGGGACCGTGGAGGGGTCGGCCTGAGGTGCCTACATGTTTCCGCCGCTCCGCTGTTTAGGGTGGCGACAACGTTTGTGATACCTGTTGCCGACAAACCAGTGTTGCCTACCTCGTTACCATGGCAACCTCCGCTGTTTTCGTCGACCATTTTGTCACACTCGCCGGTCGTGCGCTCGGACTACGCCGCTAATCCTCGTTAGGGCTAGGGAGCGCTCACCGCTCTCGTTCCGACGGCGAGGTTTCGGCGTTCAATGCCGGTCTGTGGCGTTCCATTTTGTCGCGGGAACTCGCGTTTCGATAAAAGCAACGCACACTTCCTGCTCGCAACTTCAAAATATGAAACACCCGAGTAAAGAGAGCGACAGCCACGACGACCGCCATCCCGCTGAGCCTCCGACTCCTCTTATGAACGGAAACGGAAGTGGCCTCACAGTGTTGCCGGTGTGTCGAGACTACAGGAACTCAACGTTGTGTACGTTTAGCGAAATAAGAAGTGGGAAAAAATGGCGGTGGGAGAGGATCTGGGAAAGGGTAACAAGAAGTTGGCGCCACCCTAAAGCGGAGCGGAAACAATGACAAGCACCCTGGTCCGGCCCCTTTCTCGTATTGCCAAATCCCTGGTCACCCAAATCTACCCCTTGGCCGGCGAACGCAAGATCCGGCCGCGGGCGGGAGCGGCAGGGAAAGCCACGTCCGTATGGCCACCGACGCCGAGTTCGACGACAACACCGCGAGGTCTCACTCCCCACTCCCATCGGCGGCTTCCCTCAGTCGGTCGGCCCTACTACCGTTGCCGACGCGCCCTGGGCGCGGCGGCTGGGGATCTCAAAATTCGACCTGTTCCGAGTAGTCGGCAGACAAGATCAAGAAATAAGTTTTGTCCCCAACTCAATGACATCCTCAAAGAACTTCTGGTCTGCGGCAGTAACTCACAAGCTGAAAAGCGTAAGGCCAAGAAGAGTGGAAGAAGACGGGCGCGCCCGCCCCGCCAACACCCCTTTCCGACGCCGAACTTCAGCGACAAGAATCCTCACACGACCATGAATGCAGGCGGCAATGGGCAGCCACGTGGTGCCACGTTTGCGGCGCGTATCTCGATGAGTGGAGCAACAGCCAGCACCCTCGGGGACGTCAAGAAAGGTACACGTACCCCCTGCATCAGCTTCGCATGGGATCACTGGAGATCACGAATTTCCATCCCTTGACGACTATAAGGAATTGCACACTCAAACACATAAGAAGGAACGCAAGAGAGCTGGAGTCACTTTCGCCGCTTCGGCGAAATCTGAGAAACCACACCAGCGCATGCTCGACTGCAAGATCTGTCCACGGCGGCAAGTGGCGATCAAGCCATACTACCATGCCTTCAATACCCATACCAGGAAGGAATACCCCAACATGCCGACCCTCGTCTCTACCTGTCTCAATGAAAAAGCCAACACTATCTCGGTGAGGACCAGCTCGGCCTGCTGTGGCCGAGGTCATTATCAAGATCAGAAACTAGAGACACCACCCATTCCGGAGCTGGAGGTGCAAGTCTACCGGAACTACAACAACACACACCGTAAGAAAGTCATCTACGGCGTCGCTGCTTCGCATCTAGATCCCAAGACGAAGCCCTAAAAAGTACGTCTCCGCTCGGACGGGTAGAAAGACTGGGAGCCCGGCGCGTTGGAGAAGAACAACAACAGCTCTTCTTACCTTTAGCAGCAAGGAGTCCCTCGAGCCGTGCACTATGGCATAAGGCACATGCGAGTATTCCCTATAAGCCAGAGAGGTGGCGTGCGCTAACTGCCACCGCCACTGGACACAACGAAAGAACACATGCCCCGACCCGCGGTGTTCTGGAACTGCGGCAAGAGGCACGAAGGAAGTCTACATCCATTCAAGCATGCCTGCCACTTCAATCCGTACTGTCAAAGCTCTAAAGACTTTGGTCACCTCGGGATAACCCCAAATGCCCGATCTGGGTGCTCAAGAACCGCCGGCTGAGGGAAAGAGCCCAAACGTTGCGGGCAACGACAAAGGACTGGCCCCGAATTCTCGGACGCAAGCCCCAAAAAGACGCCGATCCCTGGACCGTGGCACCTGGGAGAGACCGAGTCCTGGCAAGGCGCAACCCTGGAGGGGCTCCCACGTCTGGGGAAAACCCTGTCTGCCTCTCTGCGGACGACCTGAAAATATTCAGCAGAAATGGCCAAACTTTTTAACCCATACCGGAACTTGCTTCACTACGCACGATCAGGGTCGCTTCAATGGAATTGCCGGGGCTTTGGCAAACGGGCTCCCGAGCTCCCACGCGTTTTCAGGACAAGCTCTTTTCCGGGAAAACAACAAGTACATCTCGATGCCTGGCTCGAGTCCTACTCGAGATTAGAGCACTGCAGGGCCCGGAGGCCAGCCCGAGGCCCGAGCCGGGCCAGCCCGCGGGCCGGGCTCAGGCCAGGAAGCAACGCATTTTCTTGGGCCGGGACGGGCCACGTGTCTTGAACAAAAAAGTTTGCGGGACGACAAAAACGTGAGCTGGATTTTTGCACTTTGTGCAAGGGGGCCTCACCTATCGCCACCAAAGATAAGCTAACTACCATAGATGATTTTATGCTTATACAGCCTTTTGAAGATGCACTAGCGTAATTCCGAAAGTTTCTTCACAAAAACATATAGAGAGGAAAGTTCTCTGTGAAACGATTGAACAACGAAGAGTTCAATATCTCTTCAACAAATGCATATAGACGCATACAGTAAATAAAATATTGCTCACTTTTTTCTTTTTCTCAAAATCATTTTTGAAGTGCATATTTCGCCCATATTTTCAAATATACCCAGTAGTCTTAAAAAAAAAACTCGGTCCAAGTTTAAAAGAAATTTAAATGAAATATTCTCGCTTTCTGCTTTGAAAGTTTTTAGGTTAAAGCAAGCAAACTTTTTCGGGCTCATGTATATATCTTGGGTTGCCAAAGGCATGGTAGCGCTTATTAGACGAGGGACAACAGAAAGAAAGAACAAGACAGACCAATACCAACTAGCCCAGCATTCAGCATTGATAAGTCTCATATATACAATTTGTCAGGCTCAAACCAAAATCAAACTTATAGTTAACAAAGAAAAAAACTTTGCCGGGTTTGGACCGGGCTCAAGCTTCTGTCAAAAAATTCTGCCGGGCCCGGCCTAGGCCCGGGCAGTGTCTCTGCCGGGCCGGGTCGGGCCGGGCCTAGAGATTCCGGCCCGTGTAGTGTTTTAACTCGAATCCCTTTATCGCAACCCCCACACGAGGGCAGGCATCCCTCCCAAGGGTCATAAACCTTACACCATATTACACCCTTTATCAGGAGGTTAGAGGTTGCCAGAGTATCCTTTCAGTCGCAGAACCTCCTGGTGGTATCAGAGTACTACCGACCTACCCACAAGAAAAGACCACAGCTGGATCTCTCACCCACAGAGACATGTACCCGAAGAGCACAAGGTATAGGGTGTTTTCACTGCAGCATGTTCGTCCACCATTTTGTTGTTGTGAGCTGTCTGGCGTGTGCCAAACTCGAGCATTCCAGTTTGTACCCCTCAAATGCGTAGAGCACTACTGACATCATCTCAACCGGTTACGATGTAATCCTTCAACGTAGTAAATTTGTTTGAAGAAACAAACTAACAACAAAATGGCGGATTGACGTCATGTGCAAACAACCTATACGTAGAGCGACTTCAACCTCCATCACCCGGCCTGGGGGTACTCGACAAAAAGCAAGGGCGCTAATGAGTTCCTCAGAGTGGTGGCCACCTGTCATCTTACACTGAAAGAGCTGAAATCGTGAAAGGCTGAGAATTCTCTGCCGCTTTTATGCAAGTGTTGTCATTGCTAGAATTAGTTCGTTTTGTTTCTTTTCTTACTTGCTGCTTTTGTAAATAAACACGTTTTTAAGAAAACGTAAAAAAACCACAAGAAAAAACAGCCTTGTACGATGAAGTGCGCGAGCAGAATATGTCGTCAAGGCTTTATGTTTGCTCTATACTTTGTTTAGTGAATTGTAATCGTTTTGTAACCGTTGCATTCAGAATTGTTTAACGTGTACCTTTCATGTGTGAATTAATTATAAATGTACCATCCGTAAATAAAAAGATTAAAAGCTTTCGCTTAGAGCAGACTCATGTGCTCCTGTGTACTATTTTCAAAACTAACACTTTTGGCACGCCTGCCTGCGTATCCACTCGAATACTTTGGTATTACAGGGTCTCAAAAGACATTTTACACACTAAAATGGCCCGCAAAAATTAAGCTCCTTGGCGCAAGTAGGAATATTCTTGGAATGCGTGTATTACTGGTCAGATTTATACAACAAAATTTCACGCCTAAACTACCAATGCAGAAAAAAAAACGAAAATAAGAACGAAGTGTCTAGCGTTACGTCCGACGTAACCCAAGTTACGTCAAATCTCCGCCTTCCCTAGGTTCACGGGGAGAGAGAGGAGGGCGGGGGGGGGGGGGTTAGGTATACGCGTTTCAGTGCTCCGTCCGGACGTAACGCTAGCCACAAGAAATAAGAACTAGCTTTGTTGTACTGGCAGTTAAGTTTGCAGATGTTTGCATAAATGTGGCCAGCAAAACACGTATTCAAATAAATTTGTACTGGATGCGTCAAGCCACTGAAGTCTCCGGGTCATTCTTTTGCGGAGCGTTTTACTTCGGAAACCGGTTGGCTCTGCTGACTGCCGCAGGCGGAGAGTCAGAAAACAAATAAAAAAGGAACCCCTCCCCCTTCTCCCCCTTCCCCCTTTTTTTTTTCGATAAAATAGAAATCTTACGCCGCTGGTTGACGGTACGTGTAAGAAACACGAAGCGTGGATTTATCAAGGGGATTTAGTAGCAGTAGAGCCCGAACAGTGCATTTGCACACTAGAAAAACAACGCGAACGGCTAAACAGAAACCGAAACTAACCACTACACCGATAGTGCTGCCATCTGAAGGATGCAACGAAAACTAGCTGGCGGCGTCCTCGAAGATCGCAAGCGAGACCCGTTTCACGCTTTTAACTTTTTATTCTGCTAACTGTAAGTTTCCCAACTCTGGCGTCTTACCCCAAACCGTTAGTGCTACATTCTAGCGGAGCCTAGACTTGTGTTAATGTGTAGTTTATTTTTGCGAAGCTACACACTTTCCTAACCTTCCTAACAGTGCTTCCTAAACACGGTGAAAAAATCCAACCGGGCTCAAACACGAGACCATGCACGCCTACCAAGTAAAGGCACACAGAATAGATGAACTCGTAGCTCATGTCTCGTGAAAAAGACGAGATCTTATAACAAGCAAAACCACAAGCGCGCGCGCCTCCACCAAGCACCACAAAACGATAACATACGCACGCCAACAAACTTATGGAAATCACAACAAGGAGCGGATGTTTTGCAAAAACGACACTTTCTTGTTACAGTAAAACACGGGTGAGTTACTGACTCAACGTCTGTCCAGACTTCGAATAGGCAGACACACGCTTGTGCAATGCAACGCAATCAACCGGTCGATCGTCGCCGTTTGAAGACGACTGAACAAATGGCGTCCCCCAGACACAATCCGAGCACCGCGCGATTTCATGCGTGCGCACAAGTGCATTCATGCAGCCACGATGTTGGGCCAGGTTGGGCATGCCAAGGACATATGTTCTAAATACGAAACAGCGTTAAAAAGCTAGGAAGCAGGTTATGAGCCGCCTTTGGGCAGCCAGTTTCCGTCCCTCCGGCGTGGTCTAGTGGCTAGGATATCTGGCTTTCACCCAGAAGGCCCGGGTTCGATTCCCGGCGTCGGAACTTGTTGGTCTCATGGTGTAATGGTTAGCACTCTGGACTTTGAATCCAGCGATCCGAGTTCAAATCTCGGTGAGACCTCTTTTTGTTTCTTTAAAACTCGTGAACATTTATTTTTAGCTATTAGTTTAGCACGGCCTGAATTTAAGCGCAAAAGCGTCAGTCTGAAATTAGTTATTACACCACCGCTAAAATAGTGATTTCTAATACTAGCGTCACTTTTGTGTTTTGCAGGTACCAAGGCCAATATTGTAAATGCCACAGCACCATTGAGACTCTCTCTCCTCTTTGTTAGATCTATCAGCGAATACTATCAATACTGCGACTGTGTCTGCTTTTTCTCAGTAATAGTCTTAATATTAGAATATTACTGAGAGGCTGTTCTTACTTTCGACATGCGTCAGTCACCTACGTTGGTCTCACGGCTGGCAGTATGTTCAAAATTAAATTTTAATAAAAAAAAAGAAAAAAAAAGAATCTCCTTTTTTCTACGTATTTACGGAGGGCCTGTGTTATGTAAAAGGGACATGTACAAGGGGGCACTTGGCCTCAGGGCCACATAGAAATTACTGAGTGTCCCTTTGCAAGATTAAGCTTTGCAAAACAGATAAAAATGTCAAAATGGGGAGAAGAGTGAATTCATTTCATTGCGAAGTCAAGAGCTCAGTGCTCTCTGAGCACTTTTAAGCAAGAAATGTCCACCCGAAGTAACAGCCTCGACAAACATCAACAATAGACTCACAATTCGATGAGCTCATGTAGCTGCGGCACCACTGACCTCCTGGTATGGGCCCCTCGCCTTGTGTGGTGTCGCAACTCTTTCAGAGTTCAATAAATATTATTATTATTAAAAAAATTAAGATATCAACACACAAATCTTACCTAAATTGGTAACCAAGCATCTGTCATGCACAATGAAGAAAAGCATGAGCTAATAGTCGAAATGTTTTTCTGCCAGACTAGGTCCTAGGTAAATTCTCACCTTTGCTTAGGATAAAACTGCCATCTTTCCAGTAACCCTATACTTCGTTTCACCTTCCGTCCAGACGCAGCGGATGCTACGAGAAAACGGGACCAATCAAGCAGCGTCAAAAGTGCAAAGTCACTGTGCCTTCTTTGCTTATGATTGGTTCAGCGATGATAGAACACGGACAGAAATATCACGAGCACCATGATGGTGCCCTTTTGACGCTGTCTGATTCGTCATATAATCTCGTAGCATCGGCTGCGTCTGGACGGAAGGTGAAACGAAGCATAGAACATGGGAGTCTCAAACACGCGGCCCCCATCCTGCGGCTGCGAGCCCCCGTTCCCATGCCTCGAACAAATGCGCAATAAAGTTTTATCTAGTTGATTAATTTCCGTTCGAAACGGAGCTCTGCTCACACAAGGTGTTCACGTATTTTGCACTATGGTTCTGGACAGAGCATTGCTTTGTCTAAAATATTTGGTTCAGTCCCTTCTTATGTAAATCAACAGCAATGGCAATACCACTTTCAAGTGCAAGCTTTTTGCTCAAGGCACATCGAGTGCACCAATTCTAGCTCAGCAGGAGCAACTGCCAAAGATGAGCTCGGGCATCTAGCTGTCTGACAATACCTTTAAGATGAAAGTGCTTTCTTTCTTATAACGCTGCTATAAAAATCGGCAGGAAAGCTAAAACTGTCATATGAAAACAATATATTTACACTGCCTGTTGAGCCTCGTGAATCATGCAACAGGGCAACACAGTGTGCTTTCTCTCATTTTGAAGACTGCCAGTATGTTGGTGTGGTGGTTTTAAATCTCATAACATCAGGTGAGGGCCCAAAGTAGTCGTATATGCAAATGAAAGCTAAAAATGGCAAAACAGCGAGCTTACGAAAAGCACAAGGTGCCTAGTCCAGAAAATCTCTGGTGTTAGTGGGACAGTCAGCTGCTGTGTAATGTGAAACACCACTGGTTTATCATGTTGTACCTAAATAACCAAATATGCCCCCCCCCTTCCAACCTTCCCTGGGTTGGCGTGAAGTCACTGGATTTGTAAAAGTAGCGCCATTGCCTTCCCACCTGCTAGCCGGACACAAACATAGCAACACACAGACAACAAAGCCTCTCAAGGTACTTGGCTCATCACTGTCGGATTGCCATGGTGATCACCATTTTGGACCCTTTCAAAGCTTCGAAAGGGTCATTAAAACCAGTCACACCAAGATCACTATAGAGCATCATCGTACTGAATGCGTTCCTAGGTCAATATGATCGTCTTTGGCACTGTGCATGCCACGAGCTTATCACTCATGCTTATTTCCCTAGATCTCTTACAATTATGCTGCTCTTCTTCAGTGTTTCAAGCTAGTAAAATTATTTTTCAATGCCTCCAAGCACCAATGTTACGTGTGATGGCAGTACGAAGATGTACAGCATCACACGCGGCGTCGGTGCTTGGGGGCATTGAAAAATAATTTTACTGTCTTGAAACACACAAGAGCAACGTAATTGTAGGATATCTGGGAAATAAGCATGAGGGCTCGTTTACACATTTGTAACTGAGAACGACCAAGAGAGACAAGACCGGTTTTAAGCTTCCCGCGACGTCTTAGGACCAGGTGCGCTGCGGCAGAGCTGGTACTAAGACGTTGCAATACAGCTTAAAACTGGTCTTGTCTCTCCATCTTACTCGGTTGCAAGTGTGTGAACAGCACTCAACTGATACTTTTATTGCATGCAGTGCCAAAGACGTTCATATTGGCCAAGGAACGCTTTCTGTACTGACGAAGCTCCATAACAATCAGGGTGACACTGGTTTTAACGACCTATTCGAAGCTTCAAAGCTTTGAAAGGGTCCAAAATGGCGATCACCATAGCAACTGACAGCGATGAGCCAATCACCTTGAGAGGTGGGAAGGCAATGGTGCTACTTTCCCAGATCCAGTGACTTTAGGTTGGCCCTGCCCTAGAATGAATAGTATTTCACCAGTCATCAACTCGGACTTGGAATTATTCAACTTAGGGTAGTTACATTTCAACAGGTGTCAAGCGCATCCAAAAAGAAAGGTTAAATTGGTAATCTTTGGCCTTGTCTTCATTGTACTCATGTAGTGTGTTGGCACTTCTAGCTTAACCACAGCTAGTGATGCAAGCCACGCTAAAAGCACCTATACAACATTGTGGGTCTTACCCGGTCAAAGTTCCAAAAACCTCATAGAATACATTTCAAGATATGGCATTGTGCACCAATTTTTGAACAAATTTCTCAACATGCATTTTACACTGCCTGGAGCACCATTCGTAACTTTCAGCGATGGTGCTACCGCAGTGTGAGAATCGCACTCCCTAGTTCCTGGATGATCGGCTTCACAATAAAGGTGCTTGCCTACACCTTCCTGACATGGAAAAAATAAAGTAAGGCTCCAATACTGCTCGTATAAAGCAAAACTAGCATTAGTTACGCGTTGCAGACCCCGCCTCCTACTGCTGTTCTGCGACGATCATCCAGATGACAGCCATTTTGATAGGCGACAGCGCGCCCCTATAAGTCTTGAAAGTTGTGAATTTCGCCACAACGAAAGTCAAGTGTATTTTCCAACCTATTCATCTCGGTCGTATTTAACCAATAGAGCTTGAACAGAACCAGAGCAAAACCAGCAGAAGTCCCAGAATTTGCCTCGGGCACAACAGTGTGCACTTAGGTACTGGTAAAGGGACAGATCACAGCAACCAGGTCAGGCAGTAGTTGCAAAATGCCAGCATTTGAGTCAATAAAGACAACCTCAGTTGAAATGTGCAGCCCATTTATTCACTTCAGCTCTTTCACCTGGAGACCTGAAAAAAGGCAGACAAAAAGCACCCATTAAAAATCTGCTAAAAAATGCATGTTGCCACTTGCATTCCGTGCCATTGGCTCGAGCCACATACTGGTACTACTCAAAGTGCACAAAACCTAGTTAAAAGTTTCCCTAGTCCCAAGCAATGGACTAGTCTCGAAAGTCACAATTAGAGAAACTTGTTAATGGGACTGCTCATAGCCACTGTGCAGTTAACGGCAATATGAGCCGGCCTAGTTTAACCCCTTGGTTACTCATCACTTGTATCGTATCACTGGTGCCCTCCATTACCATTTTAACAGCACCACAAGGTGAAGAACTACTGAATGAACACACCACATTGCCAGGAAGCAACAAACACCACCTGAAGGCCAAATACATGTTTAAATTTTCGTGCTAATTGACAATTTGAAACTAAACATTGCGATAATTAGACTTATCGCAATGTTTCAGTTTCAAATTGTCAATTAGCACGAAGAATTTAAACATGTATATAAAAAAGAAGAAAAAGCCTTCATAGGGTTAGTGCTAGTTGAAAGCGGTAAGAAGCCACACGGATGCATTCGGCATGCCAAGTTATGAAACCGAATGCCACACTGCGATAACGAAGTATGTGGCAGTCCATTCCACTTCTTTTCAACAGCTTCACAGAACCAGGGCTCCTCACAAAACTTTGGCGCTTTATTGGCTTAAACACCTAGTGTCCAGCTCACATTTCTACACCCTGTATGTCTAGAAAGCCAGAAACTACGTCCCAGTTTTTGCAAAGGCACATGGCAAGTGCACAAGTTATATCCTCTGCTACCTTGGCTTCTTGGTCAAATGCTAGATCAATCCTTTGCTCTAAAAAGGGGAGGAATTCACAGTTTTTATACCAAAAATAATTTTTAGAACAAGGAGGTTCTTGAAATAAAGTGACTCCTTTGGAAGGACATTATCGATAAAGGCAGATGTCAGGGCATGTGCGTCTGATGTTCGCCGAACACCAGGTAATGTATCGATCTGCTTCAAGTCTTCTGGAGCAAATTCATTCGATGCCAGCTTAGATAATGGCCAACAAGGCACATTAACGGTTGAGATGAAACACCCTCAAGTGGCTTAACTTCTAAACGTAAGAAGGGGCTCAGATAAGACGTGCTGTGCGCCTTCAGTTAGTCGGCATCCAATGCGTGCGAGTGCCAACTCCCGCTCTGGGGGGGGGGGTTGCTTTTCCCGCACAGGTGTGATGCAGCTAAGCAAGACGTGCAAAATCACGGTGCCTGTTCCACGGTTGTTGCTTCACTGCGCTCCACGAGTATGTGGTAGAAGCACACACAACCGGGCGAACAGACCCGCCAGTACAGACCACAAACACAAGGAATAATGCGGCACTTCCAAGTACTGTTTGATACAGATATCAAATCCAGTAGTACACTATTTGAGGCGATAATCAAAAGGTCTGATCATTCGCACGAGCCTAACTTATAAATCTGGCTGTGTAGTAGGGCCCCGAGCTATTATATTTAGAGTATTAGCCCGATGAGTGACACATCCATATGTAATCAATCGGGCACATTCCCGTGCGGTTTCAATTCCGGTTTGCTCCTGTCCCTCCCAACTAGGCTGTCATTTTTTTCTTTTCTTTTATGTGTAACGGCTTGCATGAGCAAGCGACCAAAACGATGCTTAATCTTGTGGTGTCACTTCTTGATGGCATATGATTTTGTTTATTTTAGACAACTTCTGTTTTGGTGCTATTCTTTGTTACAGAATGGCAAATCTCATTTAAAATCATGCTTCATGGCAAGCACTGAGCTCTAAAATTGACTAATTAATTCGGTATTCGATGATCGCGAGGTTACAGTTCCAAATAAACAAATACCAAGAAAGGCCACTCAAAAAGGCGACCTCAAGTGTCCACCGCATAGTGCAATTCATAGCTTCCAAGTGTCGCCATTGCTGGGTACTGACGGTTATTTCTACTTACTGGTTCCTTCGACCTGCAACTTGTGCCGTGTGAAACTCGCACGACGCACCAAATGTTAGTGGCGTATAATATTACTGGCATGCCGCGAATGACGTCACATGCAAGCTATGTATATGAGAAATATGTCATAGGTTGTAGGCACGGTGTAAGATAATACTGTTCAGGTGAAGACAGCGCGCTCCTCGCGGCGTGGCGATAAAGTTTGCTTTTCACTCTCTGTTTCTCTCTCTCACTATGGTTTCAAGCGGCGCCAGCAGATGACTCGCAGACCCGTGGGCACGCAGAGACGGCTCGTGCTGCCTCATGCTCCACACGTGCAGAGCTCCAGCGAGGTTGCCGCACGTGCAGAAAGACCACGGTGTACCGGGGTGTCATGGCAACGAGATAATGTTTTTCGCTCTCGTACAGTTTCGCCATTTGGCCGCCGGCGACACTGTCAGCCGCAGGCACGGTGGCCGCGGAATGATGCAGCCTTTCGGATGCCCGTCGAGCAAACGCTATCTGATTCCTCGCGCCACTCATTCAGCCCTGCCGTGTCCTCACCTAAAGAGTGTATCTTACACCGTGGTTGGAGGCATGCTGACTTCAATCACTGTTTTGTCCCTAAAATAGTGTCTTTTAAAATTACTCTCGTCACAAAAATGATGCCAATCTGGGAGAAAAAAGTTCTTTAAGCCAAGAAAGACCCAATTCTCACCAAAGATCGCCGTAGAGTGGTCTATCTTGCCAAAAATAGTGTGTCTAGAAAAGGTGAAGAATTTAGGGGAACCGATCTTCATGAAAAATTGTGTTCTCGTTCGGCAGTGAAAGAGCGGAAAACATTTTTCAGGCAAAGCCAAAAACGTACAAGTCACAAGAAAGTAGAAGCCTCCTCAACAAATAAAATGTGGCACGTGTGCATTTTTTTCTTGACAGTTGGTAAGTTGTTAATTAAGTGTGGGGTTCAGAGCACAGTTGCAGGTTCATGTTTAAAACTGAAGCCAGTGTTGCCATTAATGTATATTGCTATATTTTCCCAGTGGTATACTTGCATTACGTGTATAAGAGTACTTTGCTGCAGTGCATGACCGCCTTTCTTCTCCCACTTTTTGTTTGGCCTAAACAAAATGATACAATGTTATTACGCTGTCTATTAATTTTTATGGTTAGAAAATGCAAGTCTGCTTGAAAATGGGATTTACAAAACCAAAAGAAAAAAAGATACATTAAAATCTTCCTTCTGAACGCATCTTCTGGGCAGAGTATTGCAGACTTCTGCGACACCCTCATAACAAACTTCCAGAGATACGAAGTGTCTCTGGAAGGATGACTACTCGTAATATAAATATGATAAAAACCGAACACAATAAAATTACTTTCACCGTATTCTGACTCAGAGTTATTATTAGTAAAAGATAAGCAAACAACTTATAAAACACTATCCAGACACTTTTTTCGTACACGCTTGATTTGTTATAATGTGAATGCATGAATTGCCGGTAAGATGCGGTTCCAAATTTTGCAGATGCGATTTGGATGCCGAGGCGAAGTCTGCAAATGTGAATATAACAAGATCATTGCGGATGTGGATACAAAGTCTGCAGATGTGAATCTTGACCAAACTGCTCTCCGCGCAGGGCTCTACTCACAAATCATTGTCCATCCTGAAACGATTCATGCACACGACCAAAAGATTGTCATAAAGAAAAAGCACAGGGCGCGTTTTATACACGCACTGTGCCTTGCCATTGGCGTCTGCGAAACGAATCTCTCTTTGGAAGGAATCCGCCAGCACAAGAGCGTTGTGCGAAAGTCCGACAACAAGCGCAGCGCCGCCGCCAAACACTGCGAGGTCCTCGACTATCAGATCGACTACGCAGACGCCACGTGCTGATCCGACGCCGAGCCTCATTTCCGGAAAGGGCTTTTCCTTGAGTCGTGGCACATCCGGTACACTTACAGCTATTTAAACGGGTCCCTGGGTCCCCTGCCATCTGTGAAAGCCCAAGGCCTACGCCATTTAACAATAACTACTCGACGAAGCACCACCTCTGTAAGAAGGGTTGTTCTTTGCAGACAAAAGCGACGACAGCTGCCTGCCGCTGCTCCGTGCGATTCATTCACCCCCGAAGAAATCAAGCAGGTTTCAAAATGTCGGGTTACCTTTTTAGGGCTTTGGTTTGGAGTATTTTCTTTTTATTACTATAGACGACGTAAAGAATCAAGTTTACAGGCATCGTGTTGCGTAAACACCAAGCTCGGAGCAAAAAAGCTGGAAAAGCGTCCCCTACAATTTAGTCCTTTCACCAAAACACCACCGCATTGTTGACAAACAAGTCTCGTTTTCCCACACCACACACCACGTGTGGGCACTGCGTGTAAGCACCGCCTGTGCGCAGGAACCAGATCCGCATCAAGTGATCTCTGTGCTTTGCGGTTAGAGTTGCAATGACAGCAAGCGTGCACTAGATTCCTTCGACGCCGTCGAAACCACCGTTAATGGCAGACGATAAGCCAAAACCTACAGACTTTACAAACAAGTCTGCATTTAGCCACACCGTGTGTCGACCCTGCGCGTGCAAAGGAACCAGATCCAAGTGTTTGTGTACAGCCGTAGCCGTCCACTCACCCGGGGCAGGGACTGCTTGAGCTTCTCCGCCTTCTCCTTCTCGGTGACGACGATTGTGTACAGGTATTTTGCTGCAGCGCACCTTGAACTTGGTCACATTGTCCGGGTTCTTCTTGATCTTAACCGCTACACAGAGGAGAACGGGCATTGTTAGCCCTACCTACCAGAATACCATGTGTTCCGGGCCATAGTCCGCAGACTATGCATGTTTATAAGTTGAAATTTCTGGCTGTGCGGACAAAACAGGAATTTTGTTTTCAAGATCGTTCATTGTGACGAGGTGCGACGGAATTTGTGAAGGAAACAGCATCTTAATGATGATTTATGTACAATACAAGCTTCTTTGTGAGCTAAGAAAGCAAACACCTGTCAAGGTGTGCCGTGTACGAGGTATTCCTGCTGAGTAGGCACCAGGTGCAGACTATCTAAGCAAAAACTCGTCTTTGGCCTAAATTGGCCCCTGCAGACTATACACCAGGTGCAGAGGAAAATACGGTACCAGTACTGTCACAATCAACACGGGTGAACTCCGTGCCCTCCTACGACACTAATACCACACTGGTCAACAAGCTGAGACTGACACGACGACAATTGTGCAGGAGACAATACCTCGTTCACCGCTGACAGGGAGGTGGGTGCTACACATGCCGGACCAATCAGACCACCTTCCTTCCATCAGCTGACCTTGTTCCGCTTATTGGTATAGCCAAAAGCGTTATCACGTGGCAAAGATTGATATACGACCAGAGCGCATAGTTTCGCTGCCCTACCAGCTGAGGGGCGATTAGACAATAGACTGTCACACCTTCCTGACCAAGCATTTCACATGCATAACACTCGGAACTTTTTTGGCAATGGTGCAGTTAAAAAGTCACGAGTCTGTTTGTGCCCCGGACATGCGGAATGTCAACACTTTGTGAACTTGCGAACTGCTCTTCATAACTTGTAAAGACCTCAATCCACATGAAGTAAAACAATTTAAAGTCGTTCTAGTTTATATATCCCACGCTAAGCTATTATATTCATTTCGGCTAACCGATCTTAATGGATCCGATATCTAGCATGAAGACATTTTGCCATGGTCAAACACGAACGCGTTAACCAGATGAGATGTCACTCACACTTGGCATCCTTTCGCCTCGCCGTGAGAAGGAACTCCTTGATTTCTTTGAGTTGCTTGGGCTGAAGAAAGAAACGTACAGAATGTAAGTGACCCAACAAATTGACCTCACTATGCATACGTCGTGAAAGCGAAGCAAGCGAAGCAATCATTCGCGTAGTTCTTGCACCACCATTCACGCAGACGCTCTTAAATCTAATTATTAAGGTTACTAAAACACGGAACAGGCATTACAAACGTCAGTAATTACTGTGATTACAGTGGCACGAGGACGCTTTCAATGAAATATGCATAGAACGACCTAACATGATCTTAGAAACGGCTGCAGCGATGCTGTGCGAAAGGCACGCAGAACTTACCATAGTGATCTGTTCCCTCCGGACCTAGAACAGAAGAAATAATGGGTTACCTATATTAACCGACTCCTGTATTCACGTCTAGAGCGACCTATTCGGTTATTAAGTAGAAGCAACATTCGATTTAATCCGATTAAGAAAAGGAACAAACTTACCCGCAAAACACTAATGGCGGCTCCTTACCGAAAAGGATCTTGGGAAGGAGAATAAATATCAAACTTGAGTTTCGTAAAACAAAATTTTATTAAAATTGATAGGAAAAAACACAACCCCCCTTTAAAATCTTCAAAAAATATTTTTCCCGGTCACCTAGAGGGAATGATTTGCATCATTTACCAGGCGGAAGTAAATTTTTACCCTAAAATCATTACAGTAAAACCTCGTTATAACAAAGTTGAAGGAGCGGTCGTAATTATTTCGTTATAACCATTAGTTTGTTATAGCCACTGTCCATTTCTTCCCACTATTAGCAAGCAAGGGGAATTATGATTGCTTTGTTATATCCATTAGTTTGTTATATCCCATTTTGTTATAACGAGGTTTTACTGTATTTCAATTGTTCCGGTTTCTGTCTTGAACTCAGCTACGATGAGACGGTTTTCTTCTGGGACACAAGAACGATGCGAACTCCGATCGAAGGTCTGCCGTTGGTGGCGGAGTGTGGCGTCTCAAGTGGGAACCAGAGGGACCCGCCGCTCCTGGCCGTGGCAGCGATGCACGGCGGTGCCTGCGTCCTGCGTTACTCTGCCGACTCTCGTAAGGGCCTCCCTCGTCTGCAACCGTCCTTCTATTTGGTGGTGCCGCCGTCAAGAGTCGGGATATGTGGTCTTACCATTTCTGTCAGGTCGTGGGTCTCTTTTCTGGGATGGTACAAGGCACCTTGGTGGTTCTGGAACACAGTGTAAGATATGTAGAGGTCTGGAGATTGTGAACGTCGCTGGCTGCGAGATAAATTCCTTCCTTGTCGTGGCTGCAGGCATTGCCACCGGGCTACCTCTTCAATCGTTAAGAATGGGCGTGGGAGCCGTGCTTGTCTTTAAAGGGACAATGAAGGCACGCTAGACATCTTTTTGGCTGATTGAACTGGGTTCCAGGCACGTCTCAGGCCACGTTGCCCAAATTTCAGCCGAAACCGGCGCTTGTGTGCCGCGCAAATCAAGTAAAACAGTCGCGGTAATAATTGCACCGGGATCGACTCGGGCGACGCCCGAGAGTTGCGGGAGAAGCCAGGAGAAGCGGAGCTCGCGTGACCGATGCGGGGCCAAGACGCGCGCCTTGGCCCCGCCAAACGGGCTGACGCGCGCCGGCTTGCGGCGCGCGCGTCAGCGATTGGTCGCTGACGCGCCGCTTCATGACGGCCAGAACGGCCAGATCGCTGCCGCTCTCCCCTCATCATCTCCCCGGCGTCCGTCCTTCGGCATGCGGGCCGCTCGTTGTCGGCTGTGCGGTCTCCGTCGGGTGATAGCAGAGGCCGCCACGCACGTACTCCCTTTCCGTTGGTGTTCGGTTACCGAACGGAAGCTCGAACTCGCTCGCAAGAGCGGCATTGCCGTCCATGTTGACAAATTCGGCGAAACGACCGCGCCACCGCGCTGCTATAACCCACCGCGTGTAACCAGAGTCTCGACGCCCTAAATGCTACCGGTACCCGACAATTCACATGTGACGTCACTCCGTACGTCACTTCCGTTTTCGGAGGCCCAAAAACGAGAAACACAGATAGTTGAGTTTCGGTTTCTTCAGTTCTTTCGTAGGTATAGAAATATGCGTCACAAATGTCCATAAAAATTTAGGCAGTATGCCAGGTTCCCAAGAAGCCTAAAAACATGAATTTAAACAAATTAAATTAAATCGCTTCATTGTCCCTTTAGGTGAGACACTACCCAGAAACAAAAATTTCTGCAAAAAAGTTGATTTTGAAAAATGACATATTACATCTACCAACATCTAGAGAGTATTCCCAGCAAGTTTCACAAGTTTACACTGCATAGTTAATTTTTTATAAATTATTTTCTGTTCACAGAAGCTAAAGAAAAGGTAGAGTTTGGAGCACTTTGAACGCATTTTTCTCCGTTCCACCTTTTGGTATAAATTCCATTTTAGTCAATCTATCATTTCATAATGGCAATACAGGAAGGCTCGTTCTTCACTCTTCCTGACTGAAATTTAATAAGGAATGCGCCTATGGAATTGTTTTGTCACTTTACAGAGGTCTTTATAAAAAATGTTGACATTTTGTCGAAGACACAGAAGACTAAAAAGTTGACAAATTTTGCGGAAGAAAAAATTTGTAGAAATAAATGACTTTTACAATAACTTCACAGTAGCGCCCCTAGAATTCTGTTACATATCTAGCAAATAAAACTTTAATATTGCGATAGTTATTCCAGATAGATTGGGAGGCTGGTCTTTAACTTTGTGTTTTTTATCTTTCATTTATCGGGCTGAAAATTAGTATGCTGATGTATTTCTCAGGGGTGATTGCCAATATGCAATTAGTTTTCAGGTAGCTTTACTAGATCCTGAGTAATCAATAAATTTGTCATTTTAATGAGGTCCTCTTTACGGGTCGTTAGCGTATAATTCTTCAGAATACATCAATAATATTGATAGAATTGCATTCACCAAGACATGTTTTGTGCGGTGATGCTATTTTTGTTGCTTTATAGCTCATACAATAATTTTAATTAATTAGTCTCAAAAACTTATAGCCTCCAGTTTCGTGCAACTTGTTTAAAAATGTTTTTCTACCAATGTAATATCATTGAATAAGGCTTAAAATAGCATCACCGCGCAAAACATGTCTTGGGGAATGCAATTCTGTAAAAATTTCTGATATATTCTGAACAATTTTATGGTAAACGCCCGTAAGGAGGACCTAATTAAAATTACAAATTTATTAATAATTAAAGATCTAGTAATGCTATCTGAAAACGAATTGTATATTTGAAATCACCACTGCGAAATACATCAGTGTAATAAATTTCAGCACGGTAAATGAAACATAAAAAACAAAAAGTTAAAGACCAGCCTCCCCTCAATGTAGGCGTGTTGCTGATAGAAGGTGCTCTAATTTCCTTCCCATTTACCCGACAGACCTGAAATTTGGTTACGCACCCTCCAGCATGACCACCAGCCTACCCTGTAAATTTCATTAATTTAAAGCCAAAGGTTCAAAAGTTGACCCTCCCGGGGGTGTACCTCATTAAAGGAATACAACAACGAAATTTCTGCGCTTATTTTTTGGTCTATGTGTCTTCAAAGGAGCAGTATCGCATCGGACACACCAATAACCTGTTAACGAAGACACGAAAAGGAATTTTAAAACTAATTGAACAATTAGCAAAGAGCACCTGGTGGATGTCGATAACGTCTCGTTTGTAAGTGACCGTCTAGGAACCTTGACAGGTTGTGACGACGTTTGTCTTGCCTCCGGCCATGACGAGAGAAGAGGTGGAAGGAGGAATTCCCCTCTCCCTGAGAATCTCTTTTGTATGTCCCAGAAGTCGCTATTGTCCCTCTACAAGATTATAGAAGATTGACCCATTACTCAAAATTCGTAGAAAAGCAGCCGCTTCGGCGGCTGGAACGACTACGACATCCTCTCGACGTCAGCCTCACCGCAGCTTTGCTCATCCCAAGACGAACTACGTCACAATTGCGGGGGATGTCACATGCTCTCCACTGGCTGCTCTCCGAACGCTTGCCAGAGTGGGCCGTTTAAATGAGAAATACAGCCACCAGGCTCAAAATACAAACTTGCGATTGTCATTTACAGATATCGTGGATCATATTCAACCCATTTTTGAACCTGAAGGGTATATTTCAAATTTCGTTGAAGTATTTCTTTAATGTCGTTTTTTTGTCTGAGCAAAGTTATGTGGAACTTAGCGCTTGTGCTGTGCACATTATTTGGACATGGCGTTGTCACTGATCCTAATTTCGTGCCTCGCGGGCAGCAAGAATTGTTCTATAGATGTCTAGAAATGTAGACATTTCTGGCACAGCGTTTAAGCGGGTGTCTATCTTGCGCTTAGAGTAAAGGTGCCAAGCGGGAAGCGCATGCGCCCGGGTGCCATGATTACAAGATTCTCTTTTTCTTTTTTTTTACCACAGTCTGATTGGTGGAGGCACTGTCGGATGGTCACTACGACGCGAGCCAATGCGGAGCACAAGTTCGTCTGCTTCATTTGCAGGTGTTGCGGTGACGTCAGAAAGACACCGAGCTCTCATTAGTTCTGATTGAAGTATAGTGGGTAAACCTCAAGGCAGGCTGCCTTGAGGCCGACCCACTATCGTTCAATTGGAGCCAATCAGAGCTCGGCGTTCTGACGTCACAGCACACCTGCAAATGAAGCAGAGGAACTTGTGCTCCATTTGGGACTTCATCTGGTCGATCGCGTCACAGCGTTCATAGTGCTGTGTGTCCTCACCTAATGACTATTCTGACACCAGGGCTCCAGGGAAAAGCACTGGCCTACAGATCCAAGTTAGCTCGTTCGAATCCGAGTCGAGGTGCTTGCGGTCTGACAGATGCTTATTGCAGGAAAATGCGCCATGTAACTAGGTTTTGGCTGCATTTTGAAAGACCCCCTGGTGTTTGGAATTGACCTTCAGTCATTAGCTGGGGTGTGCCAGGTGACCTTTGTTGGTTTGACACCCACAAGATACGGTAGTATTTTTGGGGGTCATACAGAGGATGAAATCCAGGCAATCACACCTTATATCATGCAAGTTGTCTGCACCTTCTTCAAAAGTGGGCACTTCTTTGTTGCGGAATCTAAATTAGCAAGGAAAGGCCGATGTGGTTTGGCTTCGTTTGGCTCTCCGGCTTAAATTGCTATAACTTTATACCAGCTTCTTTTTTTTTTTTTGCTGCAATGCTTTTTTTTGTGCACAAGGTCATGCAATTTTTGTTCCACGGAACTTAAGTGAGTCTTTTCTTTGAAAGCAAATACTTCCCAATGAATAGATAACCCGGATTGAAGAACAAACACTGTAGCTCTCCGGACAGGCTTGAGCACTGTCCAGTTATTGTGGGATTTCCCTTGCTGCTACCCTTCTCCTGGAATGACACAGCAGACCGGTTTAACAACATGTAAACATGTATCCCTTTAAGGGCTCAATAAAAAAAAGAAAATGCACCAAAATGGCTCAATTTTTTTATGACGTGAAATGCTTCAATAACATGTCTAAAAGACGAAAACACCTTTGCAAACGTTTTCCAGCAGATAATAATGTTTATTGGCCGTTATGTATTGTCCATTGCTTGAACTCCGGAAAGAAAGGGTTGGTTATGTATACCAATACACAAAATGCACTCTTCCTCCGTTGATCCCCTCCCAACTATTGGAGACTACCAACGGTGTGGTAGCGCTCAAAACACGGCACTGCGCACAAGGCCTTCTCGCACCACCTACACCAGATCCTAGTTTCCTTGCGGATGTTCTTGCCCTTGCTGTCTCTCTTCATGTAGCAGACGATGCAGCGGCGTGTCGGTTCTCGCTTCTTCTCTGTCGGCGGGATGTGCGACGGGAAGTGGCGCTCAGTAAGCCGCTTCATGTTCAGAGGACATCCTGGCCGCCCTTTCTTCTTGGCACTGCCATTCCCTGAATACTTGGTGATGATCTCGTCAACAAGTTGCAGCCGGTAATCCATGTGGGATGCTCGGCCTCCTTCTTTCTGATAGAGGACAAATGAATTGTATGTCGCTTCATCCAACAAGTGCTGGAAGATCTTCTTGTACGAGATCTTCTTTCGCTTCCGTGGCACTGAGTAGCTAGACAGCATCTGGTCTGCCCTGTCCACTCCACCCATTGTGTGGTTGTAATCCAAGATAGCTTCAGGCTTCATGAGCTGGTTGCCCCTTTGTCAATGAATGGTACCATTTCAGCACTATGCACAGTGGATAAAACCATTACCAGCTTTTTGTCCTTCCACTGTATCAGCAAACACTTGCCCCTTTGAAAGGCCAGCATATCGCCTTTCTTGAGCTTTGTGGTGGCTAGGCCAGGAGGAAGATTCTTGCGTGTCACTCGTGTTGTGCCATAAACATCGGTTGATCTTTTGAGCAGGAAGTCAACAAGTTCTGGGGACGTGTAAAAGTTATCTGTAGTGATGCAGTAGCCCTTGTCCAAGAGAGGCTCCACAAGCTTCACTACAACTTTTGTTGCCATTCCGAAGCTTTCCGTTGCTACTGACGAGGTCTCCAGGTCGGTGCCTTTTCCCGTATATATTATAGAGTTCCATATATAGCCGCTTTCCGACTCGCACAGCAGGAATGACTTGATGCCGAACCTTGCTCTTTTTAGAGGCATGTACTGTTTCCAACTGAGCCGTCCCTTGAAAAGCAACAAGCTTTCGTCGACACTTATGTCGCGCTCAGGCACGTACAATGTACGGTACTTCTTCACAAGCTCCTGATACACTGGCCAGATTTTTCGGAGCAGAGGTTGAGGGTGTCCTTCCAAGTTCTGGATGGTCGTGTTGTCAACGAAGTGCAGCATTCTCATGACGAGCTGGAAGCGGTTCCCAGGCATTATCTCACCAAAGGCAGGGGTCTCAATCAGGCGGCTTTTCGACCAGTACAGCCTTTCGTTTGGTTTCTTTACAATGCCCTGCAGCATCAAGAGGCTAAAACAAACACGCAACTCTTCACGCGTAACAGGGAACCATTTTCGGAAGCGAGAATGCTTGCCCAGGTTCCTTGAATTCAGCAACTGAGATGCGTACCTGTTTGTCTCAGCTACAATAACATCAAGCAGTTCATCATCGAAGTAAGCCTCATAAAGCTCTAGTGGCTGTGGGGGTGAGCTTACTGTGAACGTCAGTCCCGATGAACCCTTGAATTGAAACCGTGGAGGTCTCGCTGGAATATTGTTGAGGTCTATGCGACACCACGCACGGGAGCTGGCGATCATCTCATCGATACTTTCTTCGTCATCTGACTCGCTGTCGTTGAAACTGTCGTCACTATCTTCTTCACTTGAAGAATCAAAATCGAAGTCAACATCCTCATCACTTTCGCTATCATCTGACGGATGACAATCAACCGCACTAGAACGACGCACGGATGATGCCATGTTTGTTTGAAAGCGCGGGAAAATCTCATGCGAACAGGGCGAGACGCAAAAAACAAGGAGAGCATACAAGGAACGTCTGCTGCCATCTAGTGTGAAAACTGTCATTCAATAAAAGCGTGGATGAAAGAAAGTGCTGCCATCTATGTTTTTAAACAGAAAACGCTACTTGACGAGCTGTGCTCGTCAACAGCCATTTAGAAAGTAGCGAAGTACCCATGACGTGGTGAGCTCGTCATAAGCAAAAAAGTGGCAATCGCTCGTGACGAGCTGAGGTCGTCATAAACCCTTAAAGGGTTAATGACCGTTATCGCCCACGCCGCGATCCCAAAAGCGTCCGCGCATACGCTGCGACGGCCTTTATCAGCGCCGGAGCGCCGCTCGCGTGGCCCGTTGCCCTTGGCGTTTTTGCGGTGCAGATGACCGCTGACGATTGTCGGAGAGGCAACCTGGGCCAAACGCTTTGAATCCCCAGGTTGCCCACATTATTCAACTCTTGGATGCGGCATGGTAAAATATTGCAGCGGTGGGTGAACCCTGCTGCACACTCTGGAAAAGCTGAACATATAAACGCTATTTCTCGGTGTTATTGGGCACGTTCAGAGATGCCGCAAAGAAATGCTCAAATGGGAAAACTGTTTGGTTTTTTTTTCCAGAGGGCAAAGGAATTTCCTTTACCCTCTTGTTCTTAAATGGTTTGTTAGCTGCAGTGCTTCCTTTTTAGATATTGTTTAATTGTCGTTTAATACTCGCCTAAAATTTTATGTGGGGTAAATTAGTTTTTCTTAAGGGGCTGCCGATCCCCAGCTTTGTCTTGTCTTCTCTCAAAGGGGCCATGCAATGATATTGGGTAGGAATGGTTCTCACTTTACGCAAGCTCAGTGGCACCAGCAGGACCCAAGTATACTCGCATGCAACGCCACTGACCAAGAAGCTTCTTTTTCGCCGCGAAATTTTGAGGATAAAAACGGTCGTTTTCTTTCAGTCTCTCCTTCGCAAAACTTGATGGCGAAGTTGTGAAGATTGCATTGTTCGTGTTGTCGACAGTGCAGTCTCCAGGATTTTGTCATCAAGCATTGGCAGTCCCGCAGTGCCAATATTTAAATGTGGCTCGTGCAGTGGACACTAGCACTACGTGAGCGTTACATTTCGTCTTTTTGACAGTCAAAGCCACGTTATGCATTCGGGTAGTGGCTCGCACCCAGTCGCTGTGGTGATTGGAATAGCCGAACGTTAACAGTGTGGGAAACACGGCATGTGTTGTGCACTTTGCCAACCCCAGCGTGTGGCTATGGTAAACATTGGCAGCATGTGACTGGCTCCAGATCATGTGGCCACTTGCTCTGTCTACGAGTTGAGGTGGTCAACACATGCTCATGTTTTTAAAAAATGTTTTTGCAGCTGCCACTGCTGGAGAAAAAGAACTAATACTTGTTTCACAGGTTGTGAATGTCAAAAAATAATTGTGAGTGGTACTTATTAAAGTGAAGTCCCCCCCAAAAAAATGTTTTTTTTTTTCTATGTATGTTTTTAAATTTTGTTGCAGTTTATCAAATGTAGCCAATAAATAGGGTTCCGTGTTTTCGGATAAATCCGAAAAACTCCTAAAACATGCCGCGGTAAAATTTTGGTGAATTCGGATTTATCCGATAAACTCCGGATTTCGATAGGCCAATCACCCCACTCCCCCTAAACACACACAAACACAAAAGGTATTTTACAGTTCATGGTCTGATCAGCGCGTGGAGCCAATGTCCCTGGGAAAATGCAACCACACTTTTGTTTTAAATTTCGGTCAGGACAACAGGTCATTGCACTTTCGGGTCCACGACATAAGTCACTGTTAATGTTTCCAGTTTTTGGTATACTATTTGTGCTTTAAAGGAAGGATAGGTTGTGTTTTGTAACAGTGGAAGCTATGGACCATAGATATGCATAAAGTGGAAAAAGGGGCAGTTGAAACGTCTCTATTACCGTATTTACTCGCACAATGAACGCACTCGCGTAATGAACGCACCCCCCAAGTCGGCTCTCAAAATTTCGACTTTTTTTTTACTCGCGTAATAAACGCGGGGCGAAATGAACGCACTTTTCTATCCTGGTGCAGCGAGGTCGCGAATGCATGGGCAGTGTGAGCGAACAAAACGCCTTGTAAAGGCGTTAAAAATTAAAAAAATCCAAGGAAGCAAAAAAAAAGCATAAAAAATAGTTTTTTTTTTTGCACAGCGCAGTCTGGATTTTGGGTAGCGTGCCGCGCGCAAGGAGTTAAGAAAGATAGACGGAGAAGCCCTCGCCTAAGCAAAGCGAAACAAAACAGCTTGCGAAAGGCGGTAAAAAAAGAAAAAAGCCACGGAACTAAGAGAAAAAGAAAAAACAAAACAAAAGGGAGCTTTTTTTTCTTTTTTTTTTTGCACAGGGCAGTTTGGTTTTGGGGTCGCGCGTCCCGCGCCGCGCGCAAGAAGATAGGAAAGAGAAGCGGTGAAGCCCTCGCCTAAGCAAAGCAAAACAGCTTGCGGAAGACGGCAAAAAAAAAAAATCCACGGAATTAAGAGAAAAGCAAAAAACATAAAGAGGAGCTTTTTCTTATTCTTTTTATTTGCTCGACGCAGTTTGGTTCCAGGGTCGCGCGTCGCCGCGCGCAAGCAGATAAGAAAGAAAAGCGGAGAAGCCCTCGCCTAAGCAAAGCGCACATAATGAAGATCCTGCCCTCGCCTCCTCCTCGCACTTTGGAAAGAGAAGCGAGAAGCCCTCGAAATGAACGCACTTTTCTATCCTGGTGCAGCGAGGTCGCGAACGCATGGGCAGCGTGGGCAAACAAAACAACTTGTGAAAGGCGGGGGGGGGGGGAAAAAACACGGAAGCAAGAAAAGAAAGAAAACATGGAGAGGAGCATTTTTTTTTTGCGCATCGCAGTTTGGTTTTGGAGTCGCGCGCACGCGCGCAAAGAGATAAGAAGTTACGTCGATTTTTGCGGGATAAAAGGTCCCTTCAAAATGCGAGTAAATACGGACGCAAAAAATTTTACCGCGTAATGAACGCACTCCCTAACTTTGCCTCGATTTTTCGGGAAAAAAAGTCGTTCATTCTGCGAGTAAATACGGTACATCCTCGGTGGCTCTTGCGGTAGGTTGATGGAATAGTATGGAATGAATACAATCTTCTAGGAGACTTCCTCCAGGAGTTTATTCATTTTATATTATCGACATTTATCGAAGCAGAAGACTTGTATGCAAATTTTGTCAGTAAGACAAATTACTACTGCCAGTAGCAATGGCACCAATGCCAAATACATCTAAAAAAAATATTAGGGTTGGTTTCATTTGAAATCGAACACGCTTGTCGGGGTGGGTCTTTCGATTTTTTTTTAAAAATATATGTAATTGCCCCATTTCTGGAAAGAACAAAACCGCTTTTCAAAATTTTTTTAAAAAATATTTCGCTTCACAAAAAATTATTGAGTGGAGCAGGGTGAAAATCTGTTTTTTACTCCGTGATTTTTCTACCCAGTTCTGTACGCTGGTATAAATACGGGAAGCATACAAAACTCACAGTAATTTTTTGTGCTCTTGTATGTTATTTCGACTATTTTTTAGTTGAAAGGAAAATAATTTTGTATTTTTGTATATTGAGGTAAAAAATGCCAAACATCGTCTCTTTGACAATCCGGTGACATCTTCAGAGCCTTGTAACTCATGAGTTATTATATTTGTCGCTTACCAAATACTATGCGGGTGTAGCCCTATACATGGGCTATCGACGGGCATAAGTTTAGTTTATTTTATTTTCACTGAATTTTTTATATAAAATTTGAAATATCGTCGAAAATGAAATTTACCGATATTTTGAACCCACTTTATTAAAAAAGGCCATTTTTTATTTCGTTCCATTTTTTTATTATTGCTGCCGATCATGTGAACTTTCAATTGGCTTGATGCGATTTCCCCTTTTTTTGTTGTATCTTCTCTAGAAGTGATCAAAATCGCTCCCACGTGACAATGCGGTGACAACTTCAGAGCCTTGTAACTCATGAGTTATTATATTTGTCGCTTACCAAATACTATGCGGGTGTAGCCCTATACATGGAATATCGACGGGCATAAGTTTAGTTTATTTTATTTTCACGGAATTTTTTATATAAAATTTGAAATATCGTCGAAAATGAAATTAACCGATATTTTGAACCCACTTTATCGAAAAAGGCCATTTTTTATTTCTTTCAATTTTTTTTATTATTGCTGCCGATGATATGAACTTTCAATTGTATTGATGGGATTTCCCCTTTTTTGTTGTATCTTCTCTAGAAATGATCGAAATCGCTCCCGCTTTCTCAGAACGGCCAAACGCAGTTTCCGCAGGTCGGCTTCGCTGCAAAGACTATACTGCTTATTTGTGTGCTCAAATGCAGCGGGTAAATTCATTTTGATTGAGAACACTCGTGCTTGGCTGCATATTGTATTTTCTTCATTTTTAATGATGGCAACTGACATTCTTTAGTCGGATAGTTAGCGGTGCAGCGGATGTTCCATTATCCGATGTCTAAAGCCAGGGCACAAAGGGCGGAGAAAGCGGAACGAGCTCTTCATGTAGCCAGACCGGGGTCATATATCTGTTTGTGCTATACACAGCTTGTAAGGCACGTACAGCACGCCCGGCCCTTCGCGCTATAGGCCCATCTCCGTTACACCCAGGAAGCATCCGGCACGGGCGCCAATCCATGATGTGTCTTGTCGCGTGCGTTCAAATAACCATGTAATTGCCTGTTCTTTATTGTCAGCGTGTATATAAAAAAATATGTAATATCACCTGCCCCTCTTTTAGAAGGAAAAGCAGTTTGCAGAAAAAAAGTGAGGAAAACGGACAGAGTTTACATGAACCGAAGACAATTTTTTACAGAACACAAACACCAATTGGCGATAAATAGACACTTTTATTAATTAACGCTAATATATTTAGGATGCACTTGTAAAACAATATGTTGTTGTGCTTTAAATAGTCCAGTTCACGAGCAACGCAATATTGGAACTTTTTGACAACGGCATCGGCTTGCCTCTGCGGAGACGATCGAGCGCGGGGGCGAGCTGAACTTTGTACCGCAGCGGTCGGATGCAGCCGAGAAGTTCAACAGCGTGGTAAGTCGAGACGGAAAGAACGAAAACTGGAGCCAAAGCGAGCGAGCGGTGAACCCGAGACGGTGGCCCTTCTGTTTGAACGAGTGTGTGCAGCTAAAAATAAAAGTGTTGGATTTTGTTCAAGACTGATCGATATCTCTGATGCCAAGAAGCAACGATTCCCACATGCACAGAAGGCAGCGAAAGCAGTCACACAATGTCTCTGTAGACTTTTAGTTTCTCCACTTTGTCGCACCGAGCTTAATGCAAAGATTGTACAGCCTTCTGGAATATGGAAAAGCGATTTGACGATTTTATTTTAATTGGCTACGGTAGATTTGCTTTGGCTAGGCACACATTGCTTTGGTTTGGGAATAAAGGTAATGGAACATCCGCTGCACCGCTAACGATCGGACTAAGGAATTTCAGTTGCCATCATTAAAAATTAAGAAAAAACAATATGTAGCCAAGCACGAGTGTTCTCAATCAAAATGAATTTACCCGCTGCATTTGAACACACAATTAAGCAGTATAGTCTTTGCAGCGAAGCCGACCTGCGGAAACTGCGTTTGGCCGTTCTGAGAAAGTGGGAGCGATTTCGATCACTTCTAGAAAAGATACAACAAAAAAGGGGAAATCCCATCGAGCCAATTGAAAGCTCAAATGATCGGCAGCAATAATAAAAAAATTGAACGAAATAAAAAATGGCCTTTTTCGATAAAGTGGGTTCAAAATATCGGTTAATTTCGATTTTCGACGATATTTCAAATTTTATATAAAAAATTCCGTGAAAATAAAATAAAGTAAACTTATGCCCGTCGATATTCCATGTATAGGGCTACACCCGCACAGTATTTGGTAAGCGACAAATATAATAACTCATGAGTTACAAGGCTCTGAAGTTGTCACCGCATTGTCACGTGGGAGCGATTTCAACCCCTTCTAGAGAAGATACAACAAAAAAGGGGGAAATCGCATCAAGCCAATTGAAAGTTCATATGATCGGCAGCAATAATAAAAAAATTGAACGAAATAAAAAATGGCCTTTTTTAATAAAGTGGGTTCAAAATATCGGTAAATTTCATTTTCGACGATATTTCAAATTTTATATAAAAAATTCAGTGAAAATAAAATAAACTAAACTTATGCCCGTCGATAGCCCATGTATAGGGCTACACCCGCATAGTATTTGGTGAGCGACAAATATAATAACTCATGAGTTACAAGGCTCTGAAGATGTCACCGGATTGTCAAAGAGACGATGTTTGGCATTTTTTACCTCAATAAACAAAAATACAAAATTATTTTCCTTTCAACTAAAAAATAGTCGAAATAACATACAAGAGCACAAAAAATTACTGTGAGTTTTGTATGCTTCCCGTATTTATACCAGCGTACAGAACTGGGTAGAAAAATCACGGAGTAAAAAACAGATTTTCACCCTGCTCCACTCAATAATTTTTTGTGAAGCGAAATATTTTTTAAAAAATTTTGAAAAGCGGTTTTGTTCTTTCCAGAAATGGGGCAATTACATATATTTTTTAAAAAAAATCGAAAGACCCACCCCGACAAGCGTGTTCGATTTCAAATGAAACCACCCATTAATACAATCGTTTTTTGTTTTTTTGTTTAGTATACGTTTACATCCGGATATTATTTATTTATTTTTTATTACAAAAACACAGCGAAATTAAACTCCGAATTTCGGAGAATTCTTAATCAAACACGAATTTTCGGCAAAAAATAAACTCCGAAAATACCCTCCGGATTTGACGAAAAAATAAGCTTCGAAACACGGAACCCCACCAATAAATGATATTTTAAATTATGTGAGTATGAAATAGGAGTCTAATAAATTATGCAATATTTAATTTCTGGAAACCAAATTATTGTGCAGCTATCGCTACAACAAAAAATAAAAGATGTTTACAATTTTCTGTAATGCCGAATTAGGGCGCAGCTCTTGAGGAGGAGGAGGGGGAGGGTATGGAGAGAAAGGTATGCCCCTCCTTCTCCGTACCCTCTCCTCTCCCTCTCCCCTCCTTTTCTCTCCTCTTCCTCTTATTCTCCTTCTATCTTCCTCCCCCTCCCCCCTCGTGACGTCACTCGTTACCCTCGTGATGTCACGCATGACGTCACCGCGTGGCATAATTATGGAAAAAGTCCCATGGTGCAACACGGCGGGTCACGAGTGACGTCACTGGTAAACCCTCGTGACATCGTCACGTGACCCATACGTTGCATTATGGGACATTTCCCGTAATGACATCACTTGTGC
>JAZHYW010060029.1:0-13874 GCA_037355805.1 Ixodes ricinus | reverse complement strand
AATAATAATAATAATAATAATAATAATAATAATAATAATAATAATAATAACAATAATAATACCCCCCCCCCCCCCCCCCCCACGCTTTCGGGGGTTGTTTGGGGGTTTGGAGAGGAACCACAAGGGGGGGGGTAAGCAGTCGTTGAAGGCATGTATGCATGTGGGTACATGTTTCTGTATGGTTCGGTGTGTGCAGCGAATGCTCTTCTAGTGGCGCGGCGCCTCGTATTCCGCGGCGGCCGCCGCCATACACAATCGCTTCTCACCACAAACACGCACATACACGCGCCTATACAATGCGTACCCTCGCCGGCGTAAACCATCTGTACGCACGAGTGCTTGCCTCCCTAATAGGGGTGAAGAGGTTCCCCTGAGGGTACTTTTCCTGAACAATTTCTAGCAGACCACCGCAAAAGACGACGACATTGCTGATTTCTTTATTTTTTATTTTTTTTTTTTACTGTCCTGCGCAGCGAGAGTGGCTAATTTAGAACTTCGCCCGTCTTTTGTCCAAACCCGTCGCGATGTTTCCCTTCCTTTCTAACTGTGACGCGTGGTTTTGTTTACTTCTGCTTGTTATTTTTGTTTTTCCGTCCTTTCCGCGCGTGTTTGGTCGCAGAAAAAAAGATCGGGTGATTTTTCTTAACAAGCTGCTCTAGGCCTGAAGATTGGTCCAACTAATAATAGCAGCAAAAAAAAGTGCTTACAGTATTTACTATTGGGTGTTGTAACCAACTTATGTGAAGCAGTTGCAAGCGAGCTGCCATGCCGCGCCATTCTGAGCTATTCATACTGGGCTAAAATAAAGCGCAGCTGGCCCGTGAAAATTAGCTTCGGGCCGAGCTGGGCCGGCTGTTGGAAATGGATAGCGGGTCGCGGGCAAGTCCGGGCCCAATAGACAACGGGCCGGGCTGGGGCGGGCTTCGACATATCGGCCCGTGCAGACTTCTAGTCGCAGGCATCGCGGGTGGGTGGTGTCAGTCGCGTCTGTAAATATACCAGGTTGGAATACCGAATAAACCAAGTTGGAAGAAGGTTGGAATTTATAAATAAACAAGAGTTTTTTTGTTTTGTTTTAGATCCCATCGTTTGTTTCCATATCAAGTAAGTTACATCACAAACTGCGTTACGAGATAGGTGGTCTGTGCCACATGCGCCAAAATCATTGCGAGGTGGTTGTACCTCACCGCCATAAGTTTTTCCCCAAAGCCGGGGTCACGCTGCTTGTACATTATAGCAAAAGACAGTCTGCAAACAGATTCAAACTCGAGTCACCACAAGATCTGAGCTTCGAATGCCGGAAGGCATTTGAAGCTCAGGACAAAAAGACATTCGGCACAGCAGCACTTACACCATGGATATCGTTGTGACTGATATCTGCAGACTGTCTTGTGTAAAATGTATAAGAAGTGTGACCCCGGCTTCAAGGAACTTCTAGTAGAAGCAAACACCGCAATACGACCCGCAAACATTGTGTAATAAATATTAAGAATATTAAAAGAAGGACAACACGGAAACCTCGCAGGCTCGAAAAGCTACGTTAAACAACGTGCGAAGATAATATATATATATATATATATATTGCAGCACGATTATTTTTATTTAGGGAAATCCGAATTTTCTTAGGCACAGAGCTGATTTTTTCTTGGAGTTGGATACGGGCTACAGATTGCAATCAAATGTATCAAAAGGCGCGCTTGTAGCGCCAGCCGCAACATGTCCAGGTGAATATCTCAAATTAAATAATTAAATAAGCATAACTAATTTTCTATCTACGTCCCCACAGCAGCTGTTCACCGTTCTGCCACACTACACAAAAAATTGTAACTATAAGTTGCAGTAACTCGACGTAACAAGACTTTTTCTTGAAATCTTCAGCCTCCCGCCATGCTGTCGATGACTGGGTTGGGAGCGCCTCCCCGCGGAGACACGCTGCGTCCTTCTCTTTTTTCGATTACGCCCTCTCCGCATGAATGGGACGGCCGGAGAAGCGTTCGCGCGCTTCGGGATCTCGGAGGCCGCGCGTGCGCCAGTACAGACAAAGCGAGTTTGAGCCGAAACCGAACCGAACCGAAAACAGCAACCACGACCGCTATTTTTTGGCGAAACCGGAACTTGAACTCATCCGATATCTTCGCCGCCATCTTGGAACTAAACCGGAATTGGAACCGGAAAAAAGATATAATGCAGTTACCGGCTCGGCCAAAATGGTTCAACGGCGGTAATCTTTTTTTATTACCACAATCTAAATATTTGGTAAATAAGAAACGGGTAGCACTATTTCTATTCTATTGGTCAAATCGTCATAAGCAGAAGTGCAATGTAGGAAAAATTGTGGGTTTTTGAGGGGCTTTTGTATTGACACTACGAGTGAATCATGTGTCGTCATGTGTCCCGCGTTCACGTGACGTCACGGCGTCAAGACGCTGCTGTTGCGCGGGTAATGTTAGCGTCACGGTCATCTCTGATGTCGCGTGACTCACTTGCGTCAAGTCGATCCAAACTGAGCGTCACTAAGATTCGTTAGCGTTGTTGACACTGCAGACATCGCATGACATCGCGACTTTGCACCACGAATCACACGACACCGCGACGTACTCGATTGTCTATTAGGCCGAGTCAAGTGCTCGGCTCCGCTGCTAGGAGCCTCTGCAAACAGCTAGGTAATGGCTCGTCGTTTTCCAGTTAAAAATCCAGAGTAGCCGAAGCTCTAACCATTCTCTGAGAAGCCCAGCCTATGCGTTATGCTTTGCCCATCACCAACATATGACTATGATGAACACTAACGGTATATATTTAGCGTCGAGATCGCGGTGTTCTTACTGCAAGTTGACAGGCGAGCCAGCTTTTTTTCCCCTTCATTTTGTTCTGCGTTCGCCATTGCACTGGAAAGGAAACCTCTGCAGGTTGCCGCAGGTTATCAACGTCAGGGATTGGTCCCGAGGGCGCACGTACCGAAAGTACAAAAAATTGTTGCACGAACCCATTTTATATGTACATATGCCCGAGGTCACCCAAACATGCTTTGGTCGTTGCTGAACTGCCTTAGCAAGTGCCGTCCCCAAACACAGAAGCATTGGCAGGACTAAATGTGACATTCTTAATCCAACGTCACGTCGAACTACAAGTGCTCCGTATTCAAGGGGTACCCGAAGAAAAGATCCTGGAGGCAGATTCTGGCAAGGCCTCAGAGGGACAGCCGTACGTCGACAGCCGCTTTAATGTCTCACAGGAGTGTCGTTCTCGTGTTCTTCCCTAGCTTCGACCACCTCCGTATTTTGTTTAAACTTCGGGGCAAGAGAAGAGCAATGGAGGATTACTATTAACAGGTGAGACAAATATAATTGTCAAAGTAACACCCCAAACGGAGGAGGGTCAGAGTGTCCCTTAGGAATAAAACATATTCTTTGAAAGAGAAACGAAAAAAAAAGAGAAAAAAGAGGAGGTGGTAGTTTCAAAAACGTAAGTATTGTATAGGTCCGCTTGACCCCGCGTCGACGATACAGACAGGAGAGCGTGGCCCCGAAACCTACTTTGTTTGCAAAAACACTCTTGGCAGAAAGCGCGGTTTTGTAATACCAGACGCAGGCCCCGTTTCTCAAGATGCTGCACCAAGCTAGGATAATAGATTGATCTCACCAAGCGTTCGGCGCATGCGTGACGCGGCCATAACTTCAGTTCCCAGGAGGCAAACGGCAGTACATGAAAGGGCTAGGGCTGTCACATGCTCCACACGCGCAGAGCTCCATCGAGGTTGTCGCACGTGCAGAAAGACTAAAGTTCCCTCCATTCATTGCGGCAGCGGTGGCGTAGTCAAACTGGCTTGTGAGATCGGTCTATTTGTGTATCTCACAATCATGGCGTGCACTAACCTTACATTAGCTGCTATTGTGCCGGCCTTGCTGCTGAGTACGTACCTTCTGCAGCGTGCATTTTACACCACCTGAACTGATTTTCTCAGCAAGAACAGATCGCAATTACCACCAGCCTAGGAGTGCTATGACGTCACGTGCGTACCATGTTGAAACAGTTCAGTTTCCTGGTGAAATGCGATGTTCGCACCCTGCAAAAGCAGATATCCAAGGTGTAAATACATGTAGTATGCATATAGTAGCAGTCTCAACATGCGGCAACCTAATAAAAAGTTAGAGCGCACGACTGATAATAAAGCACAGAGTTGTAACGTGAATGTCCAAAACAAGTGCAAGTAAACCGAATATAACATTAGCCCCTCGAGACAGTATTCCACGAAGTCTCGAGCTCATGCAAGCTGATAAACAAATCAGATTTATATTAGAAATATAAGAATCTTTGTACTTCGTATATGTGTACTTAGAAATATCACTGCATGCTACCCATTTATTTCTTTTTCGCAGTAAGACGCTACTTGTGGGATTATTATGAAGAATACCATCTATTATCTCTCTCTCTTTCTGCACATTTCGCTAATTTGTCATCAGATCTATCATATGAGCACACAGTTCTTTTTCGCATGCCCCGCGTTTCCGCATATCGGATCAACAGCTAGCGTATTTCCGAGTATCATCCTCTCGTGTCGGTCTCAAGCGGTTATATAAACTTCATACATTAAAATTTATTGATAACAGTAACAATATATTTAATTACTGACTGAAAATTTGACAAGATAAATGAAGGGTCGATAACCTTAGAGATATCTCATCGTAAGTAAATTAACCCCATAATTATCTTAACGATGCTCTGCAAACCTTTCCCTCCGGTTTTATTCTTGATAGGCACGTTATAGGTGATGTGGGAGAGTCAGAAACAAATTTTTGATCTTGAAGTTGATTTAAGTAAATGTGTTCCTGACACGTGAATACCTTTTAAACAAATAGAAGTCTGTTATGGCCTCGCTTATGTGATAAACATCAATTTTATGTTTCTTTGTCTAGTTCAAAAACAAATGGACAGGGGCGCATGGCGAAACTATAGAGTAGGGTGCCTACATGTCTGTCTGTCTCAGGGTGAAGACATCCATTGTTGCACTGAATGTTCAGCGCGTGATCGCTCTCGCGCACTCGGTGCGTGACTTGGGCGCTAAAATGGCGCCTCTGCGTTAGCCAAAGCTACGCGCTCGAGCTGATTGACACCGGATTGAGCGTACTTCAAAATGCATTAAAAAACGATTGGGCGTAAAAATGGCTGAGATGTCACCACTCAAGCAAAAGCGCGTGTATGAAGGCACTCTACTATAGAGGAGCGCTAGAAGCATAGTGCTGACCTCGCACTAAGCGCGTGCTGACGGGAACGTTCACCTGCTTTGTTTTGCACCGTCAAAACTGTTGCTCATGGCGGACGATAAGTAGCTGACGACATGTGAGAAGCGCTACATCATCGCTTCGCTGCATGTGAGGACCGGCCTTGAAGATTACGCACGCATACCGCCAGAAAGCGGCCAATTAAGGGGGATTCAACCGCTCGTCACTCAATGGGAAAATTTCGCTACACAAACCTGAGTTTCAGGAATGCACGATAGTATTCATTCCTTTGGAGGTTACTTATGATAACGTAATGAAGGTTGTACGGCCCTTGGATTTTTCTTTTAGAGCGCTGGAGATTTTTAATAAAATCCAGAAATATGACCGTTTTGACTGTTTTTAGCGCGTTTTGAGGCATTTTTGAAAATACAATTATTTAGAACACAAACGTGACAAAACGCTTGGCCGTACGTACTAGGGGTGCCTCTAATCTTAATTTTAGGACCATGACGAGAAAGCAAAATATTGTTGTATTTGCGTATTTGTGTAAATAAAATCACCCTGTTAATTTTATTTCCAACTTGTTAAACGAGATGGCGACACTAGTACTAAATGCCTCAAACCGGAGATTTTCTTGCTGTTGCTGTTGTTGTTTTCTCTCGAGCTCGAATTCGACCGCGATGTCTCGTTGCTCGTGGATCGGTAGCACGTGTAGCGACAGCTCGCGCTGTAAAGCTCACTGATCGTGGATTCAATCCACCGCCTCTGCCCGTTTCAATCTGGATGAGCATCGTACCGGCGTGCTGTCATGTATCTCTATTGCGTGATGCACGTTAAAGTCGTTAGACAAGCAGCGGTATACTGCCCTGTCTTTCATCTCCAACGAAGACACCAGATGCCCTCAGAGCTGACTAACTTCCCGCTGTATGAACATAGACACAACAGAATTACAATTGATGGCTCCGTTGGTCGGCACTTTTTGAATGTTGCAAAAAAGTGTGACTATACTCTGTTTCACCTTGTGTTGTACCGCAGGAAAGACTACAAGCGCGAGCTCCTTGCTCTATGGCACACCTCGAAAGGCCTGATAAGTTTCTGAAGGCGATACTTTTGTTGATTCTATTTTTTGTGTGTGCTATGTTAGCGCGCGTGGTCAAACGCTTGCATACGCTACAAGCGTGGCTCGTAAGCACCCTAAGATCGTGCAGGGTTGAACAGAGATATCCTAATATGTAGGGCGCCTCGATGTCCTTCTGCTTAGGGTGATGCCACCCTTTGTAGTACCCAATGCCGACCGACAGCACGCGCTCACGGGTAAAATAGCACAGTCAGCGCCACAAACGCGTGCATACAGCCTATTCACGTGTCTGCTAAAATGCAAGATACAAAGTCTGGGATAAAGGCGCGTGTCTCATGCTAACAAAGCACATGAAGGCACATATGAAGTATCACTGACGCCTATTTAAGGCACTGTAGATCGATGCTCACAACGAGCTCACATAATAGCCTGCAAAGACCGGCACTCTTTCAGCACTTGCAAAAGAACTGTGGACTGCCGTGGCACCCTAAGCAACAGCGCACATGAAGGCACCTATACTCTGTTTCACCTTATGATGTACCGCAGGAAAGGCTACAAGCGCGAGCTCCTTGCTCTAGGGCACATCTCGGCGGCACAAGCTCTCGTGCGTTAAGAGTAGCTCCCAACGCTATGAGCTCGCGCTTCTAGCCTTGTCTGCGGTACAACATAAGGTGAAACGGAGTATAGTACTAATATGTATTTGGAAATAGAGAAAAATAGTTGAATGAGTTGCAAAGAAGGCTAAAATAGTTATTCCGAACAACATTTATTTTATGAAACATTATTTCAGATATTTTCATTCTCTGTAGACCTTGTTTGGTGGCTAGTGGATATGAAAAACAAAAAAAGAAGCATGATTTCTATTATTTTGAACAATTACAATATATTTTCTTAACCAACAAACAGGTGCTTACACTGAGATGCAAATTGAATTTTGACGTTAGCGTTTTGGCGCCCGAAACAATTTTTTTTGTAAATTTAACACTTCCCGTTTTGCGGATTACTAAGAAAACCAAACGGGCCATCAATAGGTAGAAAATACGTTTCTACCTAAGGTAAGGCGTACGTTTCTTTTTTTTTTCTCTTCACCTTTCTAATTTTTAGGCAAAATCGAATGAACCTCTAAATAACTTTAGTGTCTTCATAAATAACCTCGGGAGTTCACTATGCTATTGTCCGTTATGAACACCTCTTTCAACAGTGATCTTACTATGGGGATGAGTTGAGCTAGTTTGTTATGATACATTACGGGTGGAACCAGCTGAACAATGAAGGAAGGAGAAACAGAAAAAATGGTAGTCCAGCGATTGGTTGTCTTTTCTGTTTCTCCTTCCTTCATTGTTCAGCTGGTTCCACCCGTAATGGATCTTACTATGTCACGGTGGAATGAAGCGGTGCTACCTTACCTGTCTGGAAACAAATTGGGGTGTGTGTATGTTTATACAGCCTAGAACATAGTCTGCCTCAACGGGCGACTTGTCTCCCTGCTGTAGGTGAGCAATTTAGCCAGTGCAGTACAACCGGTAGCCTGGGGTCTTTAACGTGCACCACGCAGTAGTGATACACGCCCGCACGCCGGTACGATGCTCATCCAGATCGAAACGGGCAGGGGTGGGGATTGAACCCAGGGATCCCTGGGTTATACAGCGCGAGCTTTCGCTTCACGTGCTCCGAGCTGGTGTGCTCTAGCCCACTCGACCACCGATTCTTTTTACAGCGGAGCTGTTAAGGGCTAGGTTCCCCAGGATCGTGTCCGTGTATGTCGACACAAACCTACCTGGACAGCTACCGCCATCTATAAGCGACGGCGGCAAGCACACAACCAGTATGGTTTCCGCCGTCGCTCGTAGATGGCGGCAACTCGTTCCAGCTATAAACGCGATGGATAGTTGGCGCATTTGTCAGTCAGTAGCAGACAGCGTCGCTAGCTGACACCGGTGCTAGCTGAAGCACATATATCTAGGACTTTGCACGACATGTCTGGACTTTGCATGCAAGGCGAGTGGCTACCGCGTCGCACCTGTCGTGGACGTGCGAAAGCTAACGCCGATAGCAACGCGAGAAGACTGACGCTTCACGCCGCAGTTCAAGCCGTGCGCAGAGCAGTGAACTAGAGGTTCGCTAGCGGCGTCCGGTCTGTGTCAGCATCCGCCTAGATCGGCAACGTGCAAGAGACTGATAGCGAGCTGTACGGCAGCGTAGCGAGATACGGCTCATCTACGGCTGGATAGACAAGTGGCGCGCTTCGAGGCCGAGAGGATCTCAGAGCGTCAGGAACAGTAGCTCAGAAAGCGTCGTACTTCTGGCACGTAGCTACGATCTGCGAGCGTGTGAGGCGTACTGCCAACTGCATGGTTCTGAATAGCCAAGGTGCTGACGCTCGTCTAAGCGCGACTTCGATACGATTGAGTTTGGTCTAGCAAGTGGCGTCGATGCGTTAGACGGCTAGTGTCTTGAGCTGCACATACACCAGTTGTCGCGCGTCAGTAATGGTATCAGTGGCCGATCGTAGCGGAAAATCGGCTGAGAGCACACGCGAGCGAAACGCTACGCGAAGCAGGCACCCTAGTGCATCGAGCATTCAGCTCCGCTGGTCTTCCTTGCTTTCTTTTCTTCTTTATTGCACTTGGCCACCGATCCCTCTTTTATTTGTCTGGACTAAAGCCCTTCGATGTGTTTGCGTTTGTCTTGCAAGTGGCGTCAAATGCGCCAGTGCACGAGGCCCGTGTCTCGAGCGGCCCTTGGAAGCAGTTGTCGGCGCAGTACTGAAATGAGCGGCCCTTGGAAGCGAATGGCAGCGGAGCACCCGCTCCTCGCACGTGTCTTGCGCGTTTCCACAACAATTAATGGTTGGCGGTACTTGTAAGCGTAAATTTTATCAAATGAATTTAGTCTGCACTTGCCGGCAGCGCCTTCAACTTTTGGAATTTACGAGGATAACTCGAGTGCAACATGGCTTTGTGTATTTGAGGGGTTCTTTTTCGCTGACAGGCAGATAGACGGAAAGTGTCCTTTCTTGTCATACCCGTTGCCAATCTTGTCAGCTGCTGTCCACTTGGCGCGCGATTGTGGACGAGTAGTAGAGCCGCGCCACTTGCTTGGACAGAGAACTTCTTGGTACAGTTCACGGGTGGGAAACGGTTGCTTCTTGTTGCTTTTGACTCGACGCGCAGAAGTGTGGACCTCTGAGCTGTACTTAGGGTCGGCACTCTGTTCCCCAATATTGCTGTGGGCGCCGCCATCTTGGTGCTTGTAGAGAGCAGACGCAACTGCCGATCGTCATGATTCAAAAGTGCGACTTCCTCGGCATTCGATTCTGTGTTAGGAAGCTCATGTAATATTGCTTTGTTCTGTCACGAAGCATTTAAACATTTGTGGAGGACGTAAAAGCGTTTCCTGTGATTTCAGATAAATTTTCAGATAACTGGCAGCCATGATATTAAGTCACAATATGGACAAGTGTCTTTACCCTGAAGCGTAGCTTATTTAGTGGCACTAGGGAAGATTATGGCGGAACAGCGCAGCACTGAGCTAGATTTCAGACGCCATGTTCTTCTATATATAGTGCCACTAAATAAGCTACGCTTCAGAGTAACGACACTTGTTCATATTGTGGCTTAAAATCATGGTTGCCAGTTATCTGAAGATTTATCTGAAATCACAGGAAACGCTTTTCCGTCCTCCACAAATGTTTAAACAGTTCGCGACAGAACAAAGCAATATTATATGAGCTTCATAACACCGAATCTAATGCTGAGGAAGTCGCACTTTTGAATCATGACGATCGGCAGTTGCGTCTGCTCTGCACAAGCACCAAAATGTTGGCGCCCACAACAATGTCGGGGAACAGAGTGCCGATACTCTAAGCGCAGATCATTTAGTGGCTCTAGTTCTTCCCAGAAGTGCCGCACGGCACGTGTCTCGAGCATTTCCACTTACTTCAGGATAGATGGGCTTTACTCGACACCTCCTGGGAGCGGGTTTGCAAACCAGTATTCAGACGAAACGCAGATCGATATAGGACATAGGAAGTGCAAAAGTGCCGCTTTGTTTCTATTTTTTTTTCTAGCTTTGAATTGAGCTGTAAAAATAGACAATTATTTTTGCAGAACAACGTTCGCGTGCAAAATGTGGCAGTCCAAACGGCCGCAACGCCGCACCCTGTGCTTTTGATAACTTCGAACGTGGTTGGAACTTCGAATCCATTCGGAAATCAGAGCTTATTCTACGTTATGTAAGCCACTATAATCTACGAATGTACTGGCTCGTATCTCGCGCCGCCCGTTGGCCGCTTCTGGCAGCGGCGGACGCAGAGCGAAGAAGATCTGGCTCGAGATCGGTGGCGAACAGCCCGTGGCCCGAGCCCACCTCGAGCGCCCGAACTGCATGCGCAGCGGCGAGCATGCAACTCGTTTGTTCCGGAAAAATTCTGCGCCATCTATGAGGAAAAGGGTACAAATAAATAGCGGTTGAATCCCCATTAAGTAGCTGGCATGTCGAGTCGAGCATCAAATACTACTTTGTTCAATTTAAAAAAAGATCACCAATTAGCAAGGTGATGAAAATGATCCCTGGAGAAGGGATTCTTTTCATCATTCTTGTTCAGCTCGCTTGCGCCTTTGCATTCAATTGCATTATAATCATAGCAGGGGTGACGCTTATTTTCAAATTGAAATGACCGGCATCTTGCACAGGAAGAAACTTCAACAGCCAGGCTACGTCAGTTTATCCCTGAATAAGAAAATGTTTACTTGGGTACACGCTATATTAAGCCAGCTTCGATCCGAGTACGAAAATGCGTATATATTAGAGTGAACAATTTTGATCATTCCTTTCTGTATGATTTTTCGCCTACATCACCGCGAGTTAGGAAAACAAAAGTTGTGATTGCCGCTCAGTACTTCGATCCAAGGTCGACTGAAAGGGCTCGTCCTGAAACATTCGGAACATCTTAAAAATATGATTGCTTCGAGCTCAGTTGTTTCGTCATCATATGTATTTTGAAACGTACTTTATAAAGTATATTTCACGAAATATATGGCGGCGATGTGCGCATTCCATGATATTATGGACTGTAATTAATACCTTAGTTGAAGAGCACAACTATGATTCAACCTTTAAAGGGGCACTGAAGTCATTTTTGAAATCGTTGTTTGCGATCTTATATTTTTTTTAATGTTTTAGTTCCCACATATACCAAGTCCCATATCACAAAACCGCCTACTCATCTCAAGGCAATAGGAAAACATGGGGACTCCTTTTTCTCGCGGACCGCATTGTGTGGACCAATGAAATCCCAACAATACGTGCAGATTCCGAATGATTTTATTATAACTCGTTTGGAAGAGAGTCTGACAGGTACACATTCGGATAAGACTTCTCTTTTTCTCCGCGGGCGAAGCCATCGCTTGCAACTTGAAGACAAGCGCCCGTCGTCGACCCCTTCACTCGGAAGAAATTTCTTCCCAAAAAGGGCGTGTCGCGATTTTTGAACACGCTTTTAACGAGGAAATAAGCTACGCACGGTTGTGGTTTCGGGTTTGTTGGGATGCTTAGAGCGTCTAGATTGAGTTGTCACCACAAAATAACGATATCAGAATCGACTTCAGTGTCCCTTTAAGGCTGCGACGCAAAAACGTACCCACACGGGTATTCTAAGCGACCTAACCTCACTTTGTGACAACCTTTTGACTCAGGTAAAAGATACGTGACTGAGGTAAACAAATAGATGTTGAATCGTTTAAACACAAGTGTTTTGTAGGCTAACATTTCTTTCTTTACTGTTGCGTTGTATTTAAATAATGCAGTTTCTCATTTTCGGTACCTGAAAAAAATTAAAAAATACAAAGGGTAAAAAAATATGATATCGCTACTCATTTTACGGCGGAAATAGTTCTTATTGCCTAAACAGCATAGAAAAAATTCATTCCATATTAGCGGTTCGAACCGGTTCGAGCCGGTTTGAACCGTTATTGTTGCTCCCCGGAACTGGAACCGGGACTGAATCGAAAACCATTAATCCGAACCCGAACCGAACCGATAAAAATTTGTTTGACACTCTGGTACTTTAACTTTACTTGCAGTGCGCACTGCCGAGCGATTTTTATCTGACCTGTTCAAGACCGGCGACGCTATTTGAATACGGCCAGAGCACAGGGTATCCAGTCGACTCGTATAGGGTCTGCTACATCCTGATTCAAATAAATTATAGTTCAGCAAAGAGCAGCTGAAGCAGTCAGTACGCGGTCAGCGTCTCTAAGTGGACCTCAATATTGGGAGCGGAAAGAAGCTTGTCGCGCACTGGGGAGGAGATTTAGCGCGGTAATGACGTATCGTACTGCCTTCGTAATTATACTCGTACAGTTTGGTGTCCAACAACATATTAGTCTGGGTTAGTTTGTGGCACACGTGAGTACATTCAGCTATACGAGCGTTTTTAATCGCAGCCTTTTAGCTGTGGGAAAATGAAGGGCAAATTGCTAGGCAATTATATGTCGCATACGCGAAACGTTCTAGCGTCACAGACGTTTAGCGACACTTCACGTTTGCAATTATGAGTCCCGAGTCTTTAGTCTCACAAGTTGGTTTAGCAGCGCGTCTAGCCTGTTCAGTCAGACGCCCACTTTTCTCCCACCTCGCCTCCTCCGCCTAGCTTTCCTTCTCACACTCCGCCCCGGCCCCCACTAACCAATCAGCGTCGAGCACCTTACTCCTCCTCTCCCACCCGTCAACCAATCAGTGACGAGCGTCGTGGCCACGCTTTTATCCCTTCACTTTCGGATTTTACCAAACGCCGAACACACAGCAAAAAAAAAAAAAAGTTAAAGTTTAATTTAAAAAAACTAAAAACAAAAAGGACTCACGTGTTTGGGTTTATTTCGCAGCGCCATGTGTGCTTGCTCTGCCCGCTCCCGCATGTCTTTTTTTAGTTTTACTTTTAGCGCGTTCGCGACAGTCTGCCGACGGTCTTTTGTATGACGTATTAGCAATGTGAGCGCGGCTCGAAATGAGCCTCGCCGTGAGACACATCCAAGAGTAAATAACAAAAATATAAAAGGAACAAAACGACGCAAGCCAAAATAAATCAGTTGTCAGCGTTTTTATCCCATCAAACATTAAATTAAAGTGAATGTTCCGTTATATCGTGTAACTTATAAGCAGGCAACAGATTTCTCGGTTTTAACCCCAACACACCGATAAACATATCAGTTGGCGTCAAAAATACAAAACACCGGTTAGAACCAAAAAACGCCGAAAACATCCGTTGGTGTCAAAAGGTATCAAACTTATAAAGGAAAAGAAAACAGATAAACGTCCGTTGATGTCAAAAATACAAAATCGTTTGAAACCGAAAAAAAAAACCGAACTCCTTCAATGACTGCTTTTTGTCGAAACCCTCTCCTTTTAGACTAGAATTCTTAATTTCTTACGAGTTTTCTTTTCCTTTTTTTTTTTGTGAGTGTGTGTGTTAATTTGTTTTTCGTAATCCATATGAGTTTTTTTTTCTTTTTCCGATAATTACCGTTTTTCTTTACATCAGTACGAAGTGGTTCACCGAAATGCACCAACATCTTAAC
>JAZHYW010060027.1:0-32368 GCA_037355805.1 Ixodes ricinus | reverse complement strand
GCGAGTTTGTCTTGCCTGGCTCAAGCTTCTAAAGTAAATGGGCCAAGGTGTTTTTGCATGTGGCGGTGCATGCCATTGATGTTACAGTGTCCATCCGGCTTTCGTGAAGTGACCAAGGAGGGCATAAAATTATTATTTTGTTTGTACAATAGTCATTACTACGAGCTAGCTGGCTCAACGAAACGCTGGCTTGGCACCGAGGGTGCCCCGTGCAGGCGTTTTACCGCCCCGGCTCAGCGTTTTTATAGTCAACTCATATTGATTCCCACTGTACATTCTATTTTGTGTATCGGCACCACCTTTCCCACCTTCCAGTCGTCAGGTAAACACCCACAATTAAGAGACTGATTAAATAGTTTAGAAAGTATTATAGAAGAATATTCTTTGGTACTTTTTAGGAATTTTGAATTAATAGCATCTACTCCCGCAGAACATGATATTTTTAAATTATCGATTACATTAACAATTCCACAAGCATCAATAGCAACCGGGTACATAGGCACAAATCCAGTATGTTGAAATGGAGGTAAAGATGACACGTTAACGTCTGAGAATGAAGCGACAAAGGCGGAGTTCAAAACAAGGGCACACTCACTAAAAGGCACAGCATTTCCAGAAGAACTAAACAATGATATCGACGTTTTTTCATTTCGATTAATTACATTCCAAAACTGCTTTGGGTTGCTTGTTAAAAGTGATGGTAAAGTTACATTAAAATAAGTAGCTTTCGCATTTTCAATAGCACTTTTATAATTATTGGCAGCAATATGGTACGCAGACCATTTAGAGTCAACGTTTGAAAATTTAGCTGCTCGAAATTTTTGTTTTTTCTTGTTAGAAAGCCTTTTTAATGTGATGTTAAACCATGGTGATTGCGGGAAAACGGAAATATTGCGCAAAGGTATATATGTATTAGTAAGATGCACAACCTGCATTTTAAATAACTCCCAATTTTCATGAATTGAGCGTTCCGAAAAAAGCGGCAAGTAATCATCAAGAAAAAGAGAAAGTGCACTGTTAATGGCCTCGAAGTTACCTTTAGCATAGTCGCGTATTTTTTCTGATTCTTTGGAGCATTTCCAACAGGAACATCGATGACAAAATGTATTAATGAATGATCACTTATGCCCTGCATGGTGCTAATTGAAGATATTAACGAAGGTGACGTTGTTAAAATTAGATCCAATATGTTGGCTGTTGTATGGGTAATTCTAGTAGGAAGAGTAACCAATTGACTGAAGCTGAAATCGTTACACAAGTTTATGAAGTCAGTCGCGTCTGATGAAAATGGGTGACTGTAAGCATGCAAGCCAGTCCAGACTATATTTGGGTAGTTAAAGTCACCCAAAAGAATGATTGGAACGGAAGGAAAGCGCATTAATAATGAGTTTATTGCGTCATGAAGACTGGTAACGAAGGAATGATTGTTAGATGGCGGACGATAGCATACGCCCAAAATAAGTTTCTGATGATTCAAATGCAAACAAACCCATGTTATTTCCAATTCGCTACTCAGACGCACACAAAATGATTCAATGTGACTTGCAATTGCGATTAACACACCGCCACCAGTCCTTTCACCTCTATCGCAACGATAAACTTTGAAACTTTTTTCACAACAAAATATTTCGGAATTTTTAACACAAGAAGAAAGCCACGTTTCGGTTAAAACCACAATATCAGCACTGGATGAGTCTACAGCAGAGCACAAGTCATCCCTATGACGTAAAACACTCCTTATATTACAAAAAAGTACTGACAAATGTTTGTTTTTATCAGTACGACCCTCACCCCTCGCAACTCGTTATGATGATGCAGGTGTTAGGTTAGTGGGAACAATATCTGTGTTATCTCTCGCGCGCACATCGGGGGCGGAACCGAGCTCGAAAACCGTATCAGTAGTCGCGTTGTACATGTAGCACTTTTTGTTGACATGCAGCTTGTTATACCGCAGCTGATATAGGCAGTTCGTGGCTTTACCAAATTCGATTAGTTTTTTTCTGGCAATTCGAGTAGCCGGAGAAAAATCTTCGGTGATGTACGTCGTGCTTCCTTTTAATTTTAGTCGTGAGTAGAGTACCTTGTCCTTGACCTTAAAGGAAGAAAACTTTATAACCAGCGGGCGACATCTGGTAGGATTAAAGGAGCCGATTCGATGTGCGCGCGCAATGCAATCTGGAGTAACCTGGAGCTGAAGGGAACGGGAAATAAGCTCGAGAACTTTTGTTTCACTTTCCGCCCATGTTTCTGACGCAACATCAGGAAGACCATGAATAATGAGGTTATCACGTCTTGAACGATCTTCCAGGTCATTAAGACGCTCGAGTAAGTTAACGTTATCGTTCTGCAGAGCCTCAGTGACGCCCTGCATCTCTTGAAGGTCGTGGTCGACTATTTCAAGCGCAGAAACCTTACTTTCAACAAGAAGCAGTCGACTTCCAAATTCGTTAATTTTTGCTTCAATGGATTGCTGGTTTTTTTTATTTCTTTCACGGTTTTTATTAAACTGCTCTGCCCCTCCTGTGACTTTATGGCACGAGTATTAAGGTCCTGCAGCAGCTTGCACGCATCAGCTAGTTGCGTCGCTTGGCCTTCAGTCATGGGACCGGGGTTAAGCTCTACGTCGCCAGAGAGTAACAACAGTGACCTCAAAACATCAAGACAGTCTAGAAGTAATGCGCAAAAAACACTTGGGCACGGAAACAGCAAGAGGCAATGGTTGTTAGTTTTCTTAGCGTGTAATGATGGAACGGAACCAACCTGCACGAGGATGCACACAGCGTTAGAACGATGCATTCCTAAGCTGTTTCCATGCCCACTGAAGTATCCAAGGGTGCTCCGCGGTTTTAAAGCCAGGCCATCGGTGAGTGACGATGTCGATGTCGATCCGAAAACCCTCTCGAACGGAGTGAAGACACGCTGCGGCTGCGGCCAATCTGCGGGAGCACCGAAGGGCCCGCCGACGATGTTGTCCGGAAAGCCAAGCAACACTTGACTATTTGCTGACGGGGTGACGATGACTGGTTGAAGTGACGGTGACCAAAGCCGCAGGAAAAACAGCGATGCCAGTATCTGCACGAGGATGCACACAGCGTTAGAACGATGCATTCCTAAGCTGTTTCCATGCCCACTGAAGTATCCAAGGGTGCTCCGCGGTTTTAAAGCCAGGCCATCGGTGAGTGACGATGTCGATGTCGATCCGAAAACCCTCTCGAACGGAGTGAAGACACGCTGCGGCTGCGGCCAATCTGCGGGAGCACCGAAGGGCCCGCCGACGATGTTGTCCGGAAAGCCAAGCAACACTTGACTATTTGCTGACGGGGTGACGATGACTGGTTGAAGTGACGGTGACCAAAGCCGCAGGAAAAACAGCGATGCCAGTATCTGCACGAAGATGCACACAGCGTTAGAACGATGCATTCCTAAGCTGTTTCCATGCCCACTCCCCACTTGCTGAGCATCCAACCACTTTGCTGAGCATCTGGTGGTTTCGAGAGTTTGAGCCATCAACACAAGGTGCTCAATCTCCCTATTAAGAGGTGTCCAAACGGCACGTTGTCTGCCATTCGTGGCATTTGCTGTACCAGTAGTGGAGGTTTTCCTACACCTCCCATCTGCTCTCATACATTCTTTTTGCCGGGAAGAAATCTTCCCTCTGGTACCCTGCTTTTTTCCAGCAAAAACAAAATGTACGATGGCGGATGCAGAGCGTAAAAAATCCTCCACTTCCGTTACGGCAAATGGCAGAAAATGCAATCTATTTGGACAGCCCTGTACGTTGCTTGAATTGAATGCTCCAGCAGTGTTGAGGCAGGAATAACAAAAAGGCAGGTTGAACAGCAGGCAGTACCACACTAGTGTGGCTTCACTACTTTGTTTGGCACTGTACCTACACATGTACTGAAGCCAAGGTTCTTTGGTCCTGCAATAGTATCCCATGTGCAACGGCTGCAAGGATGATTTCCAATTTGCATACGAAGCATAGGGAATGAAACAATGAATTTGCCTGGAGAGTTTATTAGCTGCCAGTGATTGGATTAAATATGTTCCCTACAGCTGTTGACAACGCCCACCCGAGTGAGTTGATTCTTTTTGATGTGCTTAATTTGCACTATTCAGTTTCATCTTAATAAGGTGGTACAACAAGAGCTACAAATGCAGGCTCAAATGTGTAGAAGGCACTTTTAAAGAAGGGGTGCACCTCTAATGAGAACATCTCACGAAATTACAAACAACCAGTTGCTTATCGTTGTAGGGGTAACCCATATCGGAACTGTTTTCACTCTGCAGTCACTTTCCCTGATTGTACATGACTTTGTGCAGGAAAGTAGAAAACTCGAGATGCGGAGGTGGCCGCCTTCTTACAAGACCGCAGTCATCATGAACGAGCCACCCAAGAGAGGGAGCTCGATATAGAAGAGCGGAGACTCGCTCTAAATGAAAAACGGTTGGAGTTCGAGCGTGAACGATTTGCCGATGAGGCCCAGGCAAGAGCCGAGGAAATGCGCGAGCTCTCCGAACAGCGACGGATCATGTTCGAGTTCCTGCTCGCTCAGGCCAAAAGGAGTTGAAGATTTGTGGCTCGATACTTCTAATAACTGGAGATGACACATTTTATTGAACATGTGCTGAAAAACATTGCAGTGATACAGAACACCATTTGCAGCAGCAAATCTTGTTTTAACAACGAACACATCAAAAGAAGAAAAAAAAGTAGATTGATATAATCTGCAAGTTTTTTATTTTGCTGAAAATATAAATATGTACTATGCTTGAGGGCAGGTAGACACACTGCACAATATAAAGACGCTGGATGGGACAGTCTGATGTAGTGAAAGCCGATTTGAAATAAAACCATCCGCTACTTGGAAAAGCTTTGCAATGAGACACCAATTTCTTTCACATCTATTTTGTTATTGTGAAATTGGCACGCAGTATCCCAATTACATCATAGTTAATTGAAATTACCTTGTGCTTTGTCCATACTCTGTTCACCCTTAACCTGAGACTGCAGCGAATGCCCCAAACACGAGAGCTCGAGGTCGCTGCTTCGAAGCGTTCTTCCGGAGAATAGGCACTCATGCTAGAAATGCACCTCTCGAAGCCAGGAGCGTGTTCTAGCTCGCGCTTGTAACTTTGATTGCGGTCTCAGCTTAAGGGTAAACAGAGTATAGTTGGGTATTGTCACATGCACGATTTAAATTGACTATCAGTACTAAAAAAAGGTGTGTGTAGAATTAATTTACTCAATTGTTATGACAATGGGGCACTACACAGCATCATATCATGTGCTTCAGATTTTGCCAATTTACTGCAATGCAACCAAAAATGCTATTGTAAACTTGAATGACTACCGAGATTCTCTTGGTACTTCCAGCCAAATTGAAGTGGAAAATATGATGTTAAGTGTCGAAAATTATAAAGGGCTACATGCTTGTTCACCGACAGCTAAAAAGGCTACCACAAGATGTACATACTGCCGCGCGCGCAGCTGGCCAAGTAGGCAGCGCGCGCGTGGCCTAACGGTTATCGTGCCTGCCTTCCACGCGAAAAGCCAGGGTTCGATTCCTGGGAGCGACGTGTCTTTTGTTTATCCCTGCAGTTTGGTTTTCTGGTAAATTCGAGAATCCTGTTGCTTGTTCGAGGTCCGAATGTTCTACGCGTCGAACATTCTACGCCGATTGTTCCAGAACCTCACGCGTGTACATAAGGGGCTCCGCTTGGCGAGCCGCAGTCAGTTTCGCCTCAGCGTTCGATCCTGCTGCTTCGCCGCTTTCGACGCCCGCGACGCTCTGCTGTTATCTTTTGTTTCCTTCTTTATTTTTGGGCACAAGTTCGCCCCATTAAACGTTTCAGTTTCCTCAGTTATTCCTTGTTTGTCACCTCGTCATTCGTGACATTTTGGTGGAGGTGCGGGGTACCGCATGTCCGTGCAGCGCACCCCTCCAAGTTCCCGCAGTAAGAGTCCGAACCCAAGCTCCGGAGGACCCGACGAAGACCAGATCGAGGCCCGATCAAGTCGCCGCATCCAAGGTCTACCACCGGAACACGGACCTCTGCCACCCACGGTCAAGCCGAAGGAGACTACGATGGCCAACCAGGCGCAGACCCCGGCCGCTTCTGCCGTCGTATACCTGCCGGTCGCACCCAGAACTCCAACGCCTTTCCACGGAGACGCCCACGAGGATGTAGAAGACTGGCTGCATCATTACGAACGAGTGGCCCGCCATAACCGATGGACACCGGAGCAGTGCCTTCAGAACGTCTACTTCGCTCTGGAAGGCACGGCACGCACCTGGTTTGAGAACCACGAAGCGTCAATTTCGACGTGGGAAGAATTCCAGGCCGAGCTGCGACGCACCTTTGCCAACCAGCAAAGACGACAGCGTGCCGAAGAACTCCTGCGAGCAAGAACCCAAGGGCCGACCGAGACCGTCACAAGCTTCGTCGAAGACGTTCTCCACCTGATGAATCGCGCCGACCCAACCGCTCCCGAAGACAAAAAGCTGCGTGTCTTGATGCGCGGCGTGAAGGAAAACATCTTCGGTGGCCTTGTGCGGAGCCCGCCTACCACCGTCGAAGGGTTTATCACTGAGGCCACCAACATCGAACGTGCCCTTCAAGCACGGGCCTCACACTACCAGAGACTTCCCGGCTCCGCTGCCTTTTCGCCGTCCAGCTGCAACAACCCGGACATCCGCGACATCATCCGGGACGTCGTCCGGGAGGAAATCAAGAAGTTCCTGCCTGCTGCACACCAGCCTGCTTCGCTGTCGATAGCCGAAGTTGTCCGTGATGAAGTTCAACGGGCATTCCATCCTGAGGCTCCTACCAGCGTAGCAGCACCCGAGGAGCCCTCCCTGACCTACGCGGCAATAGCTCGGAGACCGGCGCCAGCTGCCCGGCAGTATTCCACACCCCCGCGACGTGAGCCAGAGCCACAGACCTTCCGACGTCGGGAAGGGCAGCCCCAGCTCGCCAATACTGAACAACCGGCGCCTAGGAAGACGGATGTGTGGCGCACGGCCGATCGACGACCGCTGTGCTACCACTGCGGTGAAGCAAACCACATCTACCGTCGATGCCCGTACCGCCAGCTGGGCCTACGAGGGTTTGCGCCCAACGACCCTCGACCACGTCTTGGAGAGCGACCCCGGGACATCGAGGACTACCTCCGCCGCTCTTCCTCACCTGAGTCGTCTCGCCGCCGAGGATTCCGTTCACCGTCTCCCCGACGCTCGCCATCACCCTTCCGCCGGTCTCGCCGAGACAGCCTGTCACCCATCGCTTCCCGTCGGGAAAACTAGGCGCGGCAATGCCGGGAGGTGGTGTTGCCGAAGACGAACGATGCCAAGATCCTCCAAGATCGTCGGAGCCCTCCCACTCAAACGCCGCAACGCCCCGCAGCGACGTTTCTGCAACAGTGTCGAATAACCTCAACGTTATCATCGACGGCCACGACGCGACGGCACTCGTCGACACCGGAGCAGACTACTCCGTTTTGAGTGGGAGACTCTCTCGTCGCCTTCGGAAAGTTATGACGTCGTGGGACGGACCGCAGATACGAACCGCCGGCGGACATCTCATCACCCCTGTCGGGATCTGCACTGCTCGCGTCGAGATCCACGGTGAGACGTGCCCTGTCAAATTCGTCGTTCTGCAAGACTGTGCGAGGGACGTTATACTCGGAATGGACTTTCTCTGCGAGTACGGCGCTGTTATCGACCTCGGAGCAAACCGGCTGACACTACGAAAACCTGCTCCACCACCGGAGGAACCCAGAGCTACTTCATCCGCGGTACGAGTCCTCGCAAACCACGTGAACTTACCGCCGCGGACGAGTGTTTTCGTACCCGTCGGGATCGATGAGGCTTTCTGCGGCGACGTTCTGATCGAAGGAAGCCTCCAATTGCTTCTAGGAAGAGGGATCGGCGTCGCACGAGGCATCGCGGAGCTCCGAGACGGACACACTGTCGCGCTCGTAACGAACTTCCGACAGGAGGCTCAGCACCTTACGAAAGACACCGCCGTGGGTCACGCCGAGGAACTCCCGGACCCAGCCGCAATCGCCGGAATATCAGAAGACCTCTCTTCGTGGCCACCCAAGATAACGCCGCCTTCGCAGTTCGACATCGACCCAACCCTGCCCACCCCACAACGACGACAACTCAGTGACCTTCTCGCCGAGTTCAATGAAAGCTTCTCCACGTCGTCAAAGGTGCGCCAAACGACCGTTGCGAAACACCGAATTGTCACTGAAGACAACGCGCTTCCTGTTCATCGGTCGCCGTATCGTGTCTCTGTGAAAGAGAGAGAAGTCATCCAGAAGCAGGTCCAAGAAATGCTCGATGACGACATCGTCCAGCCCTCAAGCAGTCCGTGGGCTTCACCGGTAGTCCTGGTGAAAAAGAAAGACGGGACTCTTCGGTTCTGCGTGGACTATCGCCGACTGAACGCCGTAACAAAAAAGACGTCTACCCGCTGCCGCGCATCGACGACACCCTGGACCGGCTGCGCCACGCCCGATACTTTTCGTCGATGGACCTGAAGAGTGGGTACTGGCAGATCGAGGTCGACGAACGAGATCGTGAAAAGACTGCCTTCGTCACGCCGGACGGGCTGTACGAATTTAAAGTAATGCCGTTCGGATTGTGCACAGCACCGGCGACGTTCCAGCGGGTAATGGACACCGTTCTTTCCGGCTTGAAATGGCAAAGTTGTCTCGTCTATCTCGACGACGTCGTGGTATTCGCAAGTGACTTCGACGAGCACCTGAGACGTTTGCGAGCCGTGCTACAAGCTATCCAGAATGCCGGACTGACACTGAAGCCGTCAAAATGTCGGTTCGCTTACGGCGAGCTCAAATTCCTGGGCCATGTCGTGAGTGCGCAAGGTGTAAGTCCTGACCCTGCAAAGACATCCGCTGTCGCCGAATTTCCGAAGCCATCTGACAAGAAAGCCGTACGAAGGTTTCTTGGGCTGTGCGCTTACTACAGACGTTTCGTTCGCGACTTTGCCAAGATTTCTGCACCGCTCACGCATCTGACGAAGGACGACGTAAACTTCCAGTGGGGGAGGAGCAAGAACAAGCGTTCAACGAACTGAAGGAAAGACTCCAGTCGCCCCCTATCCTCGGACACTTCGATCCATCAGCGGAAACGGAAGTTCACACAGATGCCAGCAACGCAGGGTTAGGCGCAGTGCTCGTCCAAAGACAAGACGGAGCAGAAAGGGTGATCGCTTACGCAAGCCGGGCACTGTCCAAGGCAGAGAAAAATTATTCAACTACCGACAAGGAATGTCTCGCTGTCATCTGGGCGTTAACCAAGTTCCGCCCGTACCTGTACGGCATCCCGTTCCGCGTCGTCACGGACCACCATGCTCTCTGCTGGCTCGCCAACCTCAAGGACCCGTCAGGACGCCTCGCTCGCTGGAGCCTTAGACTGCAAGAATTCGACGTGACCATTGTGCACAAGTCTGGCCGCAAGCATAATGATGCCGATTGTTTGTCTAGGGCCCCAGTCGAATCTCCTCCAGACAGCACCGACGACGACGATGACGCCCGTTTTCTCGGAGCAATTACAGATACCGACATGGGAGCACTTCAACGAGACGACCCCGAACTTCGCGCCGTGATCGACCACCTCGAAGGTCAAAGAAGTTCTGTTCCGCGATTCTTGGTCCGAGACTTGTCAAGCTTCATTCTGCGGCGAGGCGTGCTCTTTAAGAAGAACTTCGGAACGAGCAACCCTGCCTGGCTGCTGGTTGTTCCGGCCAGCCTGCGAGAAGAAATCTTTCAAGCTTGCCACGACGACCCGACGGCTGGACACCTTGGCTACAGCAGGACGCTCGCCCGGATTCGTGACAAGTACTACTGGCCGAGACTCCCGAAAACAGTCCATCTGTACACACGGTCGTGCCATGAGTGCCAACGACGTAAGAGGCCTCCGACGAAACCAGCAGGACTCCTGCAGCCGATACCTTCCCCGACTACGCCCTTCCAGCAGGTCGGAATGGATTTGCTTGGGCCGTTCCCAACATCGACGCAAGGAAACCGTTGGATTATCGTCGCAACCGATTATCTTACACGATACGCCGAGACGAAAGCTCTTCCGTCGGGGACAGCGGTGGAAGTCGCCAAGTTTTTCGTCGAATCTATTCTCCTTCGACATGGCGCCCCCGAAGTCCTGATAACCGACCGAGGGTCATCGTTCTTGGCTCAGCTCACGCAAGAGATCCTTCGGCTCAGTCACACCAGCCATCGTCGGACCACCGCGTACCATCCGCAAACTAACGGCCTAACGGAGCGGCTCAACAAGACGATCGCTGACATGATCTCCATGTACGTCGACGTAGAACACAAGACGTGGGACGAGGTATTACCATACGTCACGTTCGCCTACAACACCGCAGCTCAAGAAACAACCGGGTTTACACCATTCGAGCTGGTGCATGGCAGAAAAGTGACGACCATGCTGGACGCGATGCTGCCCCATGAGCCAGCGGATGACGGATGCGACGATGCCCATGCGGTCAGTCAGAGAGCAGAAGAGGCGCGCCAACTAGCCCGCCTTCGAATCCACGATCAACAGCGTGTCGACGCTCGCCGGTACAACCTTCGTCGCCGGGACGTCCATTTCCAGCCTGGAGACAGAGTATGGGTCTGGACACCGATTCGCCGCCGTGGCCTCAGCGAGAAACTCCTAAAACGGTATTTCGGACCCTACAAGGTTCTTCGTCGACTTGGAGATCTGAACTACGAGGTGATGCCCGACGGAACAAGAACATCATCACGCCGCCCACCACGACCTGAAGTCGTCCACGTCGTGCGCCTAAAGCCGTACTACGCTCGATAGGACTGTGGACCCTATGTGTTGCAAATGACTCTTTGGTTTATCGTTCTTTTTTATTTTGTTTTGCTTTGTGTTGCATCGGGGCGATGCACTTTTTAAAGGGGGAGTAATGCCGCGCGCGCAGCTGGCCAAGTAGGCAGCGCGCGCGTGGCCTAACGGTTATCGTGCCTGCCTTCCACGCGAAAAGCCAGGGTTCGATTCCTGGGAGCGACGTGTCTTTTGTTTATCCCTGCAGTTTGGTTTTCTGGTAAATTCGAGAATCCTGTTGCTTGTTCGAGGTCCGAATGTTCTACGCGTCGAACATTCTACGCCGATTGTTCCAGAACCTCACGCGTGTACATAAGGGGCTCCGCTTGGCGAGCCGCAGTCAGTTTCGCCTCAGCGTTCGATCCTGCTGCTTCGCCGCTTTCGACGCCCGCGACGCTCTGCTGTTATCTTTTGTTTCCTTCTTTATTTTTGGGCACAAGTTCGCCCCATTAAACGTTTCAGTTTCCTCAGTTATTCCTTGCTTTGTCACCTCGTCATTCGTGACAATACTACAATAAATTTCTTGCCGCCGGCTCCTCGCGTTGTTCGCGGTTACAGACGCCGCCGGCTTCACTCCATAGGACAGTTAGTACTTTCGCATTAAATACAGACAACAAATTTTGGACAATAATTGAGTGCTCCTGAAACTCGACGAGTGCATTCGAGTGCCATTGGAGCTTTTAGCTTGCAAATCTGGTACATTACACCTGAGTATTTCATGGTATAAAAAGATGTTCGGTATGTTTGATAGCTTTTTTTCGGTGGCATTTTAACAAATCACTGAATTACTTGGAGCACTTTGCATGCAGGGAAAAATAGGTTGACGGTAGACAACTACACAGTCACTGAAAAGGATGCCGCAACAGGGTAGCGTCTTCATTCGCTCCTCACCCAATTAAGGTTCACCATATTTGACAGTACTTACGGGCTATTCACGGCAGTGGACTTGTAAAGGATGTGAGGCTTTTTTAAGAGGCCCTCTGTCATTTTTTAAGTATCAGCGATTCGCCAGCCTTTCATGCCGCATAAAATCAAACATGAAAAAGCTATTAGCTAGACATAGGCCGGAGATATTTCATCAGTGTTGAAAGTTCCAGATGAAAAAAAAAAGCTAATGATTGGGATTCCGTAGATACAGGCGTGACAGTTTGACAAAAGGGCAGCCAACCTGTACATTCGAGCAACCTTTTGCGTACAAATCTTTTTATTATTTTTTTTTATAGATTAAGGCAATTTTAGCAACAATTTTGTCGAACCCCCATTCAACGGCTTGCCTGGCGGTACTAATTGCTTTGTTGAACTCCACCTGTGCGGGGGTCGCCTTTGAACCAAAAGGCTTGAGCAGAAGTGGCCTGAAGGGTTAGGCCGGGCCCCCGTGCAGCACATACGAGTGGGCATCCACCAACTGCAACAACTTGTCGTAGAGCCGGCAGTATCGCAGCATACCTGCAGGGGAATGAATTGATGCAGGATATTAAGTGTGAATCATCTGCAATTAATTTACATTCAATTTTAGCACAAAAAAGTCGCGCATTTATGCAGGCAATAAAAATATTGAATGAAGTTACCCGGAGTAAAAATATAAAGTATAGACATGCCAGGAGGTTCCTGGAAGGTAAGTCAACAAAACTTTGAATAAATTCTATCCCATAGCCATACAGAAAATTGTGATCATAATGCTGAGGGCTTCACATATAAAGACAGGTTTTAAAACCCCTCCTCCAAACCATCATTCATGACCCAGCCACATGGATTGTGGACACTCCTGATTGAGTCATAATGTCCTCGCTGATCAATAGTGTTTTTGCCAAATTACCCAAGCAAAAAGGAGCACTCTGGGGATGTAGATGAGCTGCATACGCTCACCTTAGCAATATAAGAAAGTTGAAGTAAATATTCAAAATGAGGCACTGACGAACATCCATGCAAAGCGTCATTGGTTTTATATTTTTACTTTAAAACAGTTACTGCTGCAGACATGATGTGCAGCACCCGTAACTACACTCTCAGCATGCTTCTATGTTCTCCGGTATTTTAATGAAGGGACTATTCTTTTTGGAACTTCACCAGTTGTCCAAAAGTGCGGTTGAGAGACGTTAACGGCAGTTTCTGTGTGTTGTAGATCCTGTTGTCGTATGCACCCTGGAGTCCCCTTATTTTCAATACAGCTGCGGACTGCAGAGAAGTGCACACATGCAATGCAGGGAAGCTACTACATTTGCATTCCTTCCTTTATATTTGTTTCCCAATTGACCAGGAGGTGCTCAGAGACTAAGCCACAGTGCGTAATGAGAACTCTGCCGCCTTTTACAGTTCTAGCAAGAGGCAGTTTACATTGTGTGTAGCGAAAAGCAAAAACTTGCACGAGGGAAAACTAGTTCTACAACAACAACAAAAACAAAAGAAACTGCTGTAGAACATTTACCGATAGAGTCAAAGAATTTGAGAACATAAGCCTAACACACAGATACATAGATATGAAGTATAAACATGTAAAAAGTCGCTTAGAACCAACCCCCGTAACACCGAATTAGAGCGCAGCTCTCGAGGAGGAGGGAAGGTTACTGAGGGGAGCCTATACCCCTCTTCCCTCCTCCTCACCTCCTCATCCTGCGTGCTACTCCTCCTCCGAGCGGCGTCGGCGTCGCCGTAACCGTGAAATTACGTGACCCTCATGACGTCACGTGACCCTCGTGACCTCACGCGCATCACGTGACGTCATCGATATCGTCAGTGATGACGTCACACGTGACGATGCCGATGCCTTCATCAGGGACGTCATCGTGATTATGACGATAGGATGACGTCTGATGACGTTATCACGATGACATGACTGATGAGGTCATCAGTGACGTCACGCGTCTCATAATGCACCGCGCGGTTACGCCAACGGCGACGGTGACGCCGCTCAAGCCTGAACCGGGCGACTAAGAGATGCGCTCTAAAACGCATGAAAAGCAAGATCAGAAAGCTACATATGTCAGTGCCCACCAACAGCACCCTCAGTTTCTTTTATTGATTTGAAGAGATGTTGAAGCACATCAGACGTTCAATAATGCTAAGGATTCTAGGCGATTGTGAAGTCTTTTGTTGGCTTTACATAATTTGTGCCTAAATGAGAGGTTGTTTGAATGTGTGTCTATAAAGTTTGTCCTCTGGCAGAATGTGTGCATTATTTGCAATAACTTAAAATTATAAATTTGTTTAACCTCTAGTAGGCCGTGTTGCTAAAAGGTGGGTCTTTGGAGAGATCTTGAGGCCTGCCCTTATAGTTCTCAAATATCCGTTGTATCTGTTTTTTGTAAAACGAGCAGCTTATTTTAATTTGTTGATGTCATGTTATTGTAATAACCATGTTCATGTAACGCACCCTGCAAGCCATAGCATCATGGCTGATGCCGCCTTATTGAATCTCAAGAATTGTCTCTCAACCCTTCTTTACTTCTGCCACCAATTTTCAGGTGGTTTCTAGCGTATCCCGGTGATTGTTGGCGTGCCCTCTAACAGGGCAGCTGAAAGAAGGCAGGAGCGTTAGTGAAATCTCAAACAAAACTAACACCCAAGACACGGCCTCAGAATGTTCAGTTGGCAGGACACATTTCGTAACTGGCAGGTAACTCAAATTTATAACGCGTTTGTGATCGTGCAAGCTTTTGCAATGGCTTTACCCGCTCATGATGTCAATGCCTTTTGCCTTTTGTTTCATCAAGGCCGTAATTGGAAAACCCTACAACCACCAATGAACACTACACAATCGGCCTTGTGTTGTTTTCAAACACTTCGCAAAATCGGAATTCGCAATGTGGTTATGGTGTCAATGACAACAACCTCACTGCTTGGGCGCCCTAAACGTTAAAAAATGTGGGGTTTTATTGACGTTTTGAACCGCAGAATTAAGCTTGTCTTGCATCAGAATCATCCACCTAAAAATAGGCACTTGCGTCGGCGGATCTTTGCCGCTGCATATTGACACTTTCTGCCCCTTTTTGGACGCCGAGTAGCTGGTGCGGCCTTTTGGAACGTGCCTTGGGAGTTTGATGAGAACCTTCTCACACGGCTTGAACTGGCTGACCTTGGCTCCCCGACGGGTCCGTGTATGCTTTGGACTTCCCTTGTACTGGGCCGCATGCTCTAGTAGGCTTACGAGACTTCTTACCGGGTTGCTAAAGAAGTCTCTGGGTGGTCTCCCGACAATGGCCAGTTTCGTCCTGGGGTGGCGTCCGTGCAGCAGGAAGGCGGGCTTCTCACCAGTGGCTGCTTTAGGAGTGCATCGATTGACGCCCAGGTACATTACCACAGCTTCCTTCAGGGGCCGTCACTCTTGGGCACTGAGTTGCACAAAGTCCTTGAATGCCCAGTTAAAACGCTGAATTTGGCCATTGCTTTGAGGACGATAAACAGAGAAAAAGGTGTTCTTCACTTCCCGATTTTTCAAGAATACGTCAAACTCGGCATACACGAACTGAGGATCGTGGTCGCTGACCAGTTCGGTGGGGTAGCCTTCACGATTAAAGAGCGACCGTAAAAAATAAACAATCTTTCCCGAAATCACCAGACTCATCAGGCACACCTCCGGCCACTTGCTGAATTTGTCAATTAACGTAATGGTATACCAGCAATCGTTCGGCGCACTTCACAAACATTCCACAATTTCAATACCGAGTTTCAACCATGAAGCAGATGGAGCAGATGGTACAAACGTAGTGTTGAAACACTTCAATGCGTGACCCTTTATTTTATTTATTTGGAAAGACACATAAGCGACGGCATCGATTCCAAGCATGTTAGTGCCTTTCGATAGAACGCAGAAATGCACGTCAGCCTTCCGTTCCTTGTAAGCAACCACGGCAACAAAACTACCCGTCACTGCAGTATTTCGCTGCGAAAAATCAAACTAATTAACAGCCGAGTCCTGTAGCTAAGGCGAACAATCAAAACTATTCTGATACGTATCTTCAGAGATTATCGAAACTGCTGACCCGATGACAACCAAAATTGATAACACCGTTCCCTCGAAATGAACAGAAATGTAGATACCGCTTTTCGGTTTTTGTGTACCTGCAGAATATTGAGGGCGCCATCCTCGCAGCTATCCAAGCAGCCAACATCTCTGATGGCGCGGATTTCGTTAACGTGGACGGCGGTACTCATGCAGACAGCACAAAAATGCCGGATTCTTCCCAATGCAGTGCACGTTTTCCCTCTTGCTTCACATGTTCCGAAATTGGCAAGATGTCCCTACGACCTAGAAAGGTTGAAATGTTTTCCAGAGGAGGGCGGAGGCTCACCTTCCCGTGGACGCTGGTTCATTGGCGCTCCGCGTAGGCTTAGCGTCAACTTTCTGCACCGCTTAAGCCGATACAAGTTCCTTGGAGTGGTGTACTGTTTCTCCGACCTAACGGCTGATGACCAATGCATGGTCCAGGGAGAGACAAGTACCCTCCAGGAGCAGCCGCTCTCGTTGCAACTGGATCGACGTCTTTGCAACCAGTTGGTCTGGGATGAACTCGTTTACCATGGCTCCAAGCTCGCAGTTCGACGACAGGTCCCGTAGTTCAGCAAGAAATTTGTGGATGGATTCCCCGGGTCGCTGCACTCGCTGCCCGAAGCAATGTCGTGCGACGACCACGATTGAAGTTGCCGCAAAGTAACTCCCCAGGACTGCCAGAGCGACATCGTACTCTCCCGGTGCAGTGGGTGTCTTTTGGCCTTCAGGTGGTTCACGCAGTCCCGGTATGAAAGGGCGCGTCTCCCGAAGAGTGTTGAAGATCCGATGGCCCTCGACCCAGAGGCAGTGCAGCAGTAGAGCCTTCTGCCGAGCATGTTCGTGGGCGTCGCCTCCATAGCGAGCAAGTAGTTGTTAAACACACGTCGCCACGGCTTCCACAAAATAGCAGGTTTTCCGGGAGCAAACAGCAATGGGGGTAACACCTAGAGGCTTATGCTACCGCCTTCTTGCCGCCGCTGTTGCAGCTGTCGAAGCAAAGAAAGCGACACTGCTCCTCCAGTACCGGCGAAGAACCCTTATTTTTATTATCTATCTTTTATAGCCTTGCCACGCGGTAGCGGCGCCACCATACGATAGTGACACCGCCACAATAATCAGGATTACAAATAAGCATATAGCTCAGAATTTTTTAATATGTTTCACAACCCCTTCAAGAAAATATTTCTGACTCGCGTTTCCTATCCTAGTTCAAAATGGATTTCGCCACACCAGTATGCTCAGTACCTTGTTTTCATCGCTGGTCTCAGGCAACAACACTTACCGGAGTCATGTCGACATCCCTTGTACGGTCCGTCAAGCTCACATAATATTCCATTTGCGCATACAACCAATTGGTATTTTACCACATGGTGGCGCTTGTGCCCAGAGGAATACTCCTGTTGGGAATCTGAGGGGCGGCAGTTGGCGCGTGCCATGCCATCAATGAAGCAACAGCAGTTAGTCAGGGGTGCTTCCCTTGCTTGGACCGCCAGGTAAAAAGCAGAATGAAGTTTTAGACGAGCAGTGGCGTTGCCAGAAAACTTTTTCAGTAAGTCTTTTTTTTTCTCAAACAGTTCGAAGTGCAAAAAAAAGAGAGAGAAAAAGAAATTGCACAAACACACTTTTAGTTACTAGTTTTCAGTTTCTTAGAAGCCAAACATTCAACTTGTATTGTTACATCTCGTTCGTTCAATCTTTAAAGATAGAAAATTTATTGGTGAACAACGAAAACACGCTATAATAGAATATAATGATGGGCTTTGAACAGAAAGTCCAGACAGGCCCACAAAATATTCCGGTGCAAAGACTTCTCTGCGAAACACTCGGGTATCCAGTGACTAAAAACTACGGAAGAATGCCTAAGAATAGGAAAGCTTAGAATATGATTAAAGAGAAAAACTGCAATGTGCACTGGGGCAATGGGAAAGTGAAACGTCACGCTCATTGTTCCTGCGCGGAACACATTTTTTAGAAATGATCGTGCTATCGTCATGCTTTAGGTTCTTTCCATTCTTCGATGTCGTTTTACGAGAAAGGGGCAGAGAAAAGTGCCAGTTTCTATCATTTTGTGGGGTCTAAAGATTTAGTGGAAGCCGACGTCGGTCGATATAGTTAGCGAGAGAACACTTTCGGGGCTGACTTGGATGTTCAGGAGAATGTTCAGAAGCGCAACCCCTAGCAAGCGCTCCTGGGACGTTGAAGCTCTCAGGTATGATTCCAGTCTTTGGAGTCTCAAGCACGAACTTTCCATTTCAGCGGTGCTAACGGGCATGGTGGCCAGGATTTGCAGCAGGCGGTTTACATTAGGATAAAAGACCTCCGGGCAAAAGCAAGTTGCCTGTACCGCTGAGACGCGCAAAGCGGTGCGGTCCTTCCACATCTGTGTCCAAACCAGAACTTCCCCAGGCAGTTTATTTAATTAACGTTGGCCACAACATCGCCATAGCCTAGGGAGGACGATGCTGCCAGACCTGAATGTGCCGACTCTGTTGGAGACCTTGAGGACACGCTTGAAGTTGTAGGTCAGTAATCATTCTTGAATAAAGCGACAAGTGACAGCTTGGCTGAACTCATTACTTTCACGACTCACGTGCTGAACGGAAGATTATAAACATTACCCACACAAACTGGCACCGGACAAACACACACGCACAGAAACTGACACCGGGAAAGGGAAAGGGGGAAAAGAGAAACGTTGAAGTTTCGGGGGTGTTTCGACCTTGAGTAAAGCTATACGCGCTACGTCGTGCACTACGACCGGAAATGGCTATACGCACTATACGAAACTTGTATAAAACAAATGGTTGCAATGTGCTTCCTAAGCAGTGGCATAGCATAGTGGTAAGGTATCTGCTTCATACGCAGCGGGCCCCGGTTCAATCCCGTGTAGACGTACTTTTTTTTTCTTTTTAGGACCATTTTTTTGTGCATTAGGCGATATTTACATTTTTTTTTACGATCCACATTGAAAAAAGAACAAAAAAAAATGGAAGCCCTTTACAACTGCCTGTAACGCCGAATTAGAGCGCAGCTCTTGAGGAGGAGGGGAAGGCACGGGGGGGGGGTCACGTGACCTCGGGGAGGGGTGAGATCACGTGGCCTGGGGGTCACGTGACCTCGAGGAGGGGGGCGGAATTTCCCCGCTAAATCTAGCGGGGAAATTTTTCCGCTAAATTTAGCGGGGAAAATTTTTCGCTCAATTTAGTGGGGTAAATTTTCCGCCAAATTTAGCGGGGAAATTTACCCATCATGCACCGCGCGGTTACGCCGACGGCGACGGCGACGCCGCTCAAGCCGGAAACGGGCGCCTAAGAGCTGCGCTCTAAAACGAATGTTGTCGACAAAACTTTACAGAACTAAATGGAATGGGACTCCCTTTCTGGAGGTGAAGTCGGGGACAGCGGGGCTTGGGTTGCCGGCTGGCTTTATTCTTCGACCTTTAAACCCCCTTCTCTCTCTCTTGCTACGCCACTGTACGATTACTGTTTTGCTAGGTATGGACGCCCTTTCCAAAGATATGTGCTTCAACTCTGCTACATCGAGCCACTTTGGATGTTCAGATCGTCCAGCAGAAGCCCGAAGGTGTTGTTGATTTGAAGCATGACCCTCGACGCGACGCTTGTGCGCACGCTTGCATGCCGGCCGAAGACCCCTTCCAAATCGACCCATCGGTTTGAATATGCCAAACGGCGTAGTGTCACATACAAGGCTTCCCCTCCGTCTATTTCGACACCTTGCGCCGACGTGATTGGCTCCGGCATCAAAAGAGCACGCAGAAGCTCTCCGATATGTTCCTTCCGGAACCTAAACATACTTCTAAACACTTCGTCACCTAGACGGTCTATGTTCAGCAAGTCGCGCTCGGACTTGAACCGTCGGCAAGGAGGTTCTTCTAGTAATAAATAAGCGTCTTCGATCTCACGCCAGCTAAACACCGAGAGAACTAGTGTTTCGGAGAAGGTTCCGCGGCGTTCCATAGCTAAAGGCACGATCACGAGTCACGACACGGCGGCGGCGTCCGAGAGATGGCTACTTCACGCTTGACTGGCTAGACTTAGATTGGATCGTATTGGCCAGATTAACTATCAGTTGTGTTTATTTCTAAAAGAAGCAAAGATGAGCACTTTAATCATTCTTAAAAATAAATATAATATATAAATAGTGACATGGAACAATTACTAAAAAACGCTAAAATAAATTATTTTACGTAAGTCTTAGTGTCTGAAAGAGTCGCTTGTGGCGTTGCATTAGCTCTCGCAACGCTATAATCTGGTAGCGGTTTGCGAAGATTGCGAACGCGCTACTAAAACTTGAAAGCGTGGGTCCGCTACGGTACATATAGCGGGGGTCCCAACGGATTGCGGATAGCGTAGCGGGAGAGCCAGAACGATATACTAAAACTCTCTATTGAAGACGCGTGGCATTTTTCATTCCCTCCTGGTTGCAAAGTGCAAAATTCTTGTTTCTAATTTGCCGCCTATATCCTTTTCAGTTCTCTGTTTGGAAAGTTGGCAACGAATTCTCTGGTTTCAAAGTTGACAAAGGTTTAGATTCCAAACCTTAAGAGGTAAATATTTTAAGATGAATTTTGTTCTCTCTACTGTCAGGCTTCTCACCATGACTGGCAAGAAGATCGTCCACCCAACTCTCTTTTTTTCTTTTTTTCAATGTAGTTTTCCGGTGCAAAGGCGGCAACCTATCTGACCTATTAGTCAAAAATACGCGCTCTCATCGAAAGGCAGTGCACTTCTACTTTTAATACACTTAATACACAGAAAAGAAATAGCCAAAAAACGCAAGAGTTGTCATCACTTCGCAAAATACCTGTGCGGGAAGAGGCATATATACGCGTTTTCATAATGCGTCATACCCTAAATATGGGAATTGAAAGGATCGAAGAAATTGCCTTCAGCGGTGCGATTGAACGGCGTTCTATGAAGTGGAATTCGATGAAACTGTCCACTATTTTGATGAAACGACGTTCGATGAAAAGGCGTTCGATGAAATTCCCGGGAACCCACCGCTGAAGCTAAAGGGAAGATCTGGCGTCAATTTGAAGGTTTTCGACTAAAACATTGTTTGAAAGAGCATAAGAAACCGAGCCTACAGCAGCAAGTGAATTTCACCCCAAAATTTAATAATCCTATTTATAGATATAAGATATAACCGAAGCCGAAACTAACCTTCAACTTTACTGGTCCGCCATCGTGTTGGGACGTCAAATGTTGTATAAACCAACGGTATAAGATTAACTCAGTTACTACACTGCTTATAGACGCTGCTTTCACGAGCAGTACCCCCACCCCCCCCACACACACACGCACACACCTCTCTCAAAACGGCTCGCTTCCCGTCGATCGACGCGCGGCGGCTGCTTTGGTAATTGCAGTGTGTTCTATGGAATATGTACGCTTCGAAACGAAAATCTAGACGGTGCTTCAAACGACGGGAGGCGAGCCGAAGGGAATTAGGGGCAGTACCCCTCCTCCCCCCCCCTTTTTTCTCCCCGCAGGAGCTCCACAGCTGAGGTAATCTAGTAATGTTGGTATAAACATCAGAACATGGGCAGCTTCAGCCTGTTTTGCCCAGGAGCAAAAGCAGTCAGAAGGTCGTCCCGATCGTCTGTGGAAAATAATTAACTACGATTCATCAAGCATGTCTTAGTCAAGGAATGACCTGGAAATGTTTGACGATTTTCAGCGCGAGATTTCAGACGATAAGCCGTTCGCATTCGATTCACCGGTATCGCCCTCTAGGGACCTCCGGTGGGGGCTGCATTAGCGATCCGCCGACATGTGGACCCAAATGCCGCTTGGAAGCAGAGTGGCATGGAAGCTTTTACTTGCTGGAAAGGTGAATTGTTTTCTAGCACGACGCAAGCTGTAGTAGCCAGTGTTTGCGTGAGACTGCTCGGACCCTCTTCCGCTCCAGATACTTCTCGGTCAGTTACTCTGCTACATTTCTTCGTGGTGCTATTGCGCCTGACAGCCAAACGCCAATTCTCCCCACCATCTATCACATTCCGCAAACAGCCTAAACGAGACGTATTTCGCAGAACGACAGACGCACACTATCACTAAATCGTACAACGCCGTGGAGTGGGAGCGTCGTCCGCTCGGATACGACATTTCGCGTCACGAGTGCCTCTGCTCGTTGTTGCCAGTTGAAAGGCAGGAAGTGATCCGGAGGTGTACCCGTAAACTTAAAAATGCATTTTATGGAAAGAATGTTTATAATTTTATTAAATATTTCGTAGACACGCTGAAGGATGGACATTTATTACATGGTGAAAATTTCATAAACAAATTAATTGCCATCAATATTTCGCCGCAGTTCTCTTTTTTCGTTAAGTACCAAGAAACCTCTGCAATTAGCCTCCGAGCCTGTTTTATGCAGAACGTGAAAAACCCAATAACCCAAAATCGCACCTGTACTTCAAAGTAGCGAAAAAAGAAACCACGCATCACGGGATAAATGTTTTTGTCTACAGCTCCATACGTGTTCACTCGGAACACAACGTGCAACGAACCCTCAGCGAGGTTTTAAAGGGATGCTGAAGCGAAACTTGAAATACACCTATTATGGTCAGAAATAGGTTTAATATGATCAATGATATCCGTAATTCATAATCGCGCGTTTGTATTTTGAACGGATGGCTATATTTTTCACCCTGAGGGGCCCGATTGGGCGCGCGCTCGAAAATCAGCCACCGGAGAGCGCGATGCGTCTTTGGATATTCGGCGCATTCGTGACGTCACTTGTGCCAGACGGGGAAGGCTACGGCGTGGATGTTGTGGTTATGAGCTTTGCCACTTGGTGGCGCGTCGACGATTTACGACCTGTGACAACGTGGCCGTTTGAAATGTGCTTGGGCTGCACAAGCTGCACGCACGCTGCACCACGGCAAGTCGGCAACCACGGTACCACTGACATGAGGGGAAAGGGAGTGCTAGCAGCAACGTCCATGTGGGCTTTCGACCGCTACGAGGTTGCTCGTAGCCTGTGGAAGATGGTGATGGTGCCCGGACTGACGTTTGCGAATCGGGTGCTGTGCACGTCGTCCCAGACTCGGGAGTTCCTAGAGGTTCGTCAGCGGGAGGCGGGGCGGATGGCACTCGGGGCACACAGGGGGACTCCAAACGAAGGGGTGCAGGGGGCCTCGGGTGGTCTGCCTTTGAGTCGAGGGAAGCGGTGGCTAAGCTAGCCTACGAGAGGCGTCTGTGCGGCCTCGGAGAGGAGCGATGGGCCAGGAGGGTGTTTAAGTACCTCGTGTACAGGAGTGTAAACACGCGCCTGACCAAACGGGTGGCCAGGCTCGCGGGAAAGTATGAGGTACCACCGACCCTGCTGGACGGCCGGCCGCTCCGAGAGGGGTTGCGGACCTCAAGAAGCACGTGCAGCAGGTCGAGACGCGAAGGTGGACGGAGTCGGCAACACGAAAATCATCAATGACTGTGTACGCGGCCTCGAAGCTGGCGATCGAACGGGAGCAGCTGTACGATGACTCCAGGGGCAGCAGCTTGCTTTTCGAGGCACGCACGGGAACCCTCAAGACCAGGCTGTGGAGATCGCGATATGACACTGGGGCCCCAACCGCCTGCGTCGCCTGCGGAGCAGCAGAGGAGACAACCGAACATCTGGTGCTGCAGTGCGGGGCCCTCAGCCCGTGCCCCCAGGTGGACCATCTGCCGGACGCGCTGGGCTTCCGGACGGCGGAGCGGGGAGATGACGGCGAGGAACACGTCGAGACCACCAAGCGCCGACTAGAGCAGTGGTGGGAGATTTCCTGGCGGCTGTGGAAGAGGGAGAGGCGAGCTGGGCCGGACGTGCAAGCACAAGCCGGACAACCGATATTTTCCACCCAAGTCGACCTGCCCCACACCGTGGACGCCGTGGACCCGACCGAAGTTCCAACAGAACAAGAACTCGGCTAGTCTTGGCTGGAAACTGGGCTGAGCAAGCCTTTTTTGGCAGGCCATCGCCGGAATTTCCGGCGAGCGGCCACCCGTTACAAAGGGGACGCCACTAAATCCAAATCCAAATCCAAACAAGCTCGGAGGCCGGATTCTCAAAGCGAACGTACGACGAAAAAGTGCGTACGACAAATTTGAGAGAAAACCCGTATTCTCGAAACGAAATTGTCGTAACTTTTACGCAGGTTACGACAGAGTCCTACGACAGCCCCGAAGCTGTCTTGCGCATTTTTTACGATCAAAGCCGCATGGCCGACAGCGGCGCTCAGTTGCATGGTCGCGACGACCAACGGACATTTAATTTTCTACGTGCTCTTCTCGCGCGTCCCGACTTCAACCAGCAAGAAAAAAGGAAGGAGTACTTGAAACAGACCACGACGAACAAGACCGCTGGATCCACAAACACCTGAGAAGAGCTACAACGGCCGCGATTTTACCGACCAAGCGAGCTCGGCAGAATATAGTAGGCCTAGCAGCAACACCGACCCGGCGCACCGTTGCTTCGGCGGTCCTTGGCCAAGACCGTCTGCCCACGACCGGCTGGCCTGCTGAATGGAATATGCCCGCGCGACCCTTGTGGACCCTTCCCGGATGAATAGTTTGATCCCTGAACTAAATTTCAGAGGTCAATCTTTTCCTTGTCACCTCGATCTCCTTGTTTTCCGAGGCAGCGGGGACGAACACTGTCGTCGAAAAGGGACTCTCAATGATCCTATCTCCTTGTTTTGTGTGGGGGGACGAACGCTGTCGTCGAAAAGTGACTCTCATTGATTCTATCTCCTTGTTTTGTGTGAGATAGAACTCAAATAAACACCATACGGATTACCTTCGCAACACGGTATGTACACTTTGTTATTAGTATGCCATTTTCATTCTGACACGACGCTACGTCACTGTCGAGCTATAGCAGTTTGTGGGAGCTGCGCGATGTCGGTCCAACCTTTCTTTGCCGAGTGTCACGTCAGTATCGAGTTGCAATCGTGAAAGATCGGTCCCGAAGCGCTTACCGAAACGTGGTCTAAAACAGAGCGAATCCAGCACTTCGATCAAACGCGCGCGTCCGCTCCGACTGTCAACAGGTATTTCCGTGGCTCTTGCTGACACTCTCGTAGTTCAAACGTGTCTTTTTTAACGTCGGCTCGCAACTCGCAGCAACTAACACCGGCCGTGCCAGGAACGTGCTGGAGTGCTCTCGTCGTCGCAACGAGAACGAGCTCACTGTGGCCAACTACGCTTTGGCTTTCTCCGCCAAGGCTTTGCAAACGCGTTTAGGCCTAGGCCAATTCTGCCGGCACGCCGTATTTCCTCAGAACGGCGCTGCTCCTATGCCAAAGTGATGTCACGAGAACTTCCCGCCATCCACCAGATGCGAATTTAAAATCGTTTAATTATGTTTAAAATTAGTTATCCTGTGTTTTGCAGCGCGATATTGATATTTCCGAGGTGGTGTCTGTCCATAGCCCATATTTATGCAGAAAGATCGGCGCTGAAATTTCGTTTCCTTACCCCTTTAATGCTTCGGAACCGCAAATCTTATCACGTCTCTTTAACTTCAGTTGAATGTAAAGTCACAAACGAGCTGGTTTATATTGAACATAACATAAACCCCGAAACTGCAGAGTAAAAATGACACAAACACTAAAAGGTATTTTGTGTTTGCGTCGTTTTTACTAGCAGTCTCGGAGTTTAAGTCATGTTCCTTATCTTATCACTACAGGGATGCTTTCGTAATATTTGAGTTACGTGGATGTTTCGCCGAGTTCGAGTGATCACATAACCATGCCCTACATTCTTGAAGATAAGCCCAGATAAACCTTGATTTTCCGTCCTACATCAAGAATTGATACCGAAAAACGTCAAATCTGGGGAAAACAATAACCATCCAAAAAACAACTCGGAATTCGAAGAAAGAAAAACGCCGAAAACACAGAACCCTAAGAATGACTTACCAATTTGTCCCCCTCAACTAAAGGACAGGGAAGGCCATCTCCCATTTATAAGTTACCGATGTGTCTCTGTCTATCTTCCTTGCCCGTGTCTCGTTCTGCTTTTTTTAATATTATCGATCGCCAATTGGCCCAACTTTCCACCCTGGATATTTTCCTTATCTGAAAACTTTGTGGCTAATCATTTTGATGACTGCTCAAATCAGCAAGCAATCCAGACTACTCTAAGCCACGCGTGTGAGTAAATTTTCGTTATCCGGTCTAACCAGTACGTCGTACCGTCGTGCAGTTGTACAGTCGTGCCGTCGTGCAGTCCGTGTGCTGTCGTGGCGGCGACCGGTCTAACCGGTCGCCGCCACGAAGGCACACGACTTAAACTGTCGTTCAAGATCATGAGGATAAAGGGTGCATCATCCACCCTCGCGGTATTTTCGATATTTTTTGTTATTTTTTTCGCTTTGAATTTTTTGAATTTTCGACCATTAAATGTTATCTTAACTGTCTTGTTTCAATCTTACGCCAATCTTACGGCCTGAAGCTGAGAGCCATGGATTTAAAGACTGGAGAAAAGTGTTAATGTTTCACTTAAGATGGCGCTACAGGTCAAACGCCATTGTTATCGTCGTCTATACGAATGCGCTTCTGCCGAGTGAGTAAAACATGTCACATTGCATCTACAGCTTCGCAAAAATGTACAGATGGACCGTTTCTTACTTTGGAACCGTGAGTCCCCAAAACGGCTCACTAAAACTCCTTATGGTCAACTTCACACCACTTTTTCTTTCTTGTTCGAACTTCAGTTTAGACTATGAGTTCATTTGAAAGTTCATTCCGTGTCTCATGTCACGGCCTCCCGCCAGAGATACAGAAGCGTAAAATCTACAGAAACACTAACTGTGTATATACTTCACAGACAATAGATCGGAGTTACAAAAGGTTATAAAAAGACAAGCAAAGGCTCAAATCGTTCTCTGTCGGCTCCGTCGCCCAGACGAAGTGCTTGGTCTGCTGATCGTGCTTCACCGCCTCGACGGAACGGGGCCCCGACCATCAGAAGGCGGTAATTAGGAACCAGAACATCTAAGAGCCGGCGTCGTTTGTTTTCGCCAACAGATTCGCTCGCGCCAAGGGCCCATCTTTCTTTAACGTGGCGTTCACGTACTGAAGGGATAATTACGATGGATTCGACTTAGGGAGGCGGGCTCGTACAGTGATCGTGGCAAATGACGAAGAAGCGGAGACTCGTAGCAAGTGTACAGTACAATCTCGATAAACGGAACCTGAAGGGACCAGGAAAATCTGTTCCATTTATCAGGAGTTTCATTTACTGAGAGTATGTAGTGTAGGTACACTAAAAATGTTGAATGCCAGCTTAAATGCTGTTTCCACAAGTGCACAATTTGTAAACACCAGAAAGTGAATGTAGAAGGCAAAATATTGACAAAAACACCGAATTGCTGCTTTTGTATATTCACATTATGGGTCCGGTGACGGGAAGGTTCTCACTTTGGGCTCTTCTTAGCCACAACGACAAGCACTTCTCAAGCTCTTCGTGTTCGGGGAGTCGCAGCCTCATCCTCTTTGGTCCAAATGGCGTACTGCTGAACGCACTCCGCAGCTTTTCCATGTCGTGAAGAATCCTTGTCAGGCTACTTTTGGGAATGGCATACATACATAATGGCGTACTTCGTTGCAAGCGCCGTTTTCGTGAAGCAACCGCTATCGAAATCATTAATGACTTCGATCTTTTTTTCTAACGTGAGCGCACGGCGTTGTTGCTTCGTGGCCGCCATCGCAGAAAGTAGGACACTAGGCCCTACCCAACATAGCCACCTATGCGTAAAAATGAGAAAAAAACACAAAAAACATGCGTACATGCTAATTTGGGGCAATAAAGCTAATAAATATTAAGAACATTTTTAATACTGTTTTATTACTCGAGAGTTCTTTTTCTTTTCTGCGATAGCGAAAAATATGTCGGCGACATAGTTTTGTTTTCAGTTCCGTTTACCCGGAGGCGCGAGAATTTGAGTTCCGATTAACGGGAATAATTTTTACATTGCATGAATACAAAGCCAAACAACTCCGCGATAGTTGTTTCGTTTAAGCGACAATTCCGTTTAAGCGATTTCCGTTTATCGAGATTCTACTGTATATTGCCCACAATACGTTGTGCGACGCACTCCTACCCGGCTAACTTTTATGGCGGAAGAGAGCGGTGCTTAAAGGAGTCATTGGAGCGCCATCGATCTGAGAGACGGCAATGTTTGATTATGCTCGTCTAGACAGGCGTTGCACTGTATTTGAAACACGTAGTCACGGTGCCCGCACACGAACCCATGGAGAGAGGGTGTGATGCTGGCACGCGGACAACTGTTCTACCGCGTGTACACTAGCGAGATCGATCCCACTTTGGACGGTTCGCAAAAATCGGTTTCTTAGCGCATAGTGCTGGCATTTACTATAGGTGCCCGAAGGTGGCGCATTCTAAAATTGAGTACGAAAGCGTGAAAAATCTGGATTCAAAGAAAGAAAAAAATCCTTTGGTCGATAGAAAAACTATCGCTCAACCTTTTTTCTCGAAATTATCAAAAAATCGTTTTGTCCCAATATTATGACTACACAATAGGTGAAATTAGAAAACAAAAACAGGATTGGCTATCCTATTATTTTCTTCATTCGACCCACATAAGCGCCACAGTGAAACAAAATATTATTTAAATGTATATGCAAAGCACAGGGAAAACGTAGTCTTTGATATTTCGTGATTTACTCGGGTCAGCCAATCTTTCCAGAATTTCACTAAAAGGTTTCACCATCTTCGGGCACATCTTCAGTAAATCCTAGCGCGATACGTTAAGAACACGATTTATGAGAACCGTCCGAATTGGGATCGAAGTGTTAGTGTACACGGTGTAGGTTAATATGTTTTAGATTATGCAATACGTCTTATAATCATTAGATGGTAATTGAACTAATAATATTTGAAATATGACTAAACATCTGCCACGTAATTAAGTAATCTGTATACTGGAAGCTAGTGTTCGTGAGTTGTATATAAAGGACAGTTTATCCAAAGCTGAAACAAGAGTGAGCGCGCAGGTGACAGGGGCGGATCCAGAGCTCCGTTTTTTTTTTTTTTTTTTTTTTTTTGGGGGGGGGGGGATTTGTAAAAATAATATTCTCCAATTTTTTTCTTGTGCACCGGGGGTCCACCCATGTCAAATTGCCCTTCGAGAAGGGGGGAAGGGGGCCGACTTTGTTTGATGGGGGGAGGGGGCGGCCGCCCCCGCTCCCTTCTTGGATCCGCCCCTCGCGGGCGAGGTTATGAATACTTGACACGACTGAACCTGTGACAGGGAAGGAAAGAGTAAGACGTGCCACGAGTGGAACAACCGAACGGACCATATCCGAACGGATGTAGTCCCTTTCGTCACGTGAGGATTTGTCATGGGCCAACATACCTTATGCATATTTGCGGCGCCAATCGGAAACATGACTCAAACTGCCTTAAAGATGGCGGCGCGCCATCCTTGTTCTGGGACAGGATTGGGTGCCACTCGGAATGTGAAGCATCTAGATCGTAATGACGCATCAACCCACTCAAAGCGTTCCTCGTCAATCTGAGCACTTCGGACGCAGCACTCGCATTCTGATTCTCGAATTCGATGATCTGCACAAATCTCTTCAAGGAATTCCCCTCCTTTCTGCTTTTTTTCTTTATCAGAAATATTTTTCGATGTCGCCAGGTTAATGTCAGTTCTGACCCCTGCACCCCTGCCGAACACTAGCGCCTTGTACGGTGAAATCATGAAGCTGCGCATTTGTATTGAACTCTAAAATTTGCAGGACACGTCTTATTAGCTCATTTTTTTGTTTTAAAGTACTTTTCGCTAGAGCGGAAGTAAGTGATTCAACGAAAGCTTAATGATTGGATAGTTTGTTCGACAGTACGCCTTGTAAATGTCAGCATGCAAAAAAGAATGTCTTTAATTTTGTTTTGTACCAACGTTTATCGCACTTTTGAAACTCTTCATCCAGTTGGGTTGAAACGCAGACGAAGAGGCCGCCATCTTTGAGGTTTCCAGCCCGGCTTTTCCGACAACGTACCGATAGGTGGCGCCTTAAATGCGTAAGGTTTATCGGTAACAGGGCAACTGGTCACATAGGATAATTCGCCATGGGGGAACATGACACTAGGCGCATTCGATACAGGGGGACGCGTGGATTAGCGGTATTTTCGTTCACGTGACACAATATGGGCCCATGATTGATGTATATTAAAATTTACCGCATTAACTTTGTATTCATGACGTTGCACACAAAGTCAGTGCGTTAAAATATATTATTGAGTCACATTGGCGCCCTCTATAGCCTAACGAGTCACCGCAACAGTTGAAAAGAAGGTGACCAGTAATAAAACTCCAAACCGCTCATATTTTTAGATCAAAAACGAATTTTTCATAGCAAATACATTTTTTAACCTGTAAAATTGTGAAAATATAAAACAAACAAAAACTAATTTTGTGCAAATTAAGCCAGGCATTGCATTCATATCTGTAAAATTTAGTGTGCCGGAACTCACTAAAGTTCCCCGTTTAAATAAGAGTGTATTAAATTATCGTAGGATGGTCAGTTAGGTTTTAATAGGACATAACCTTATCTATGTATAGATAAGGTCTTCACAACAGAAGGTCCTCAAGTAATAATTTACCGAAACGACATCTCACGTACCTAAATGTCCAGTATCTAAAATACCGTGTAACGAAGGGAACTCGCACAGATACGCCCGTACCGAAGCTTCCTGTTGTATTTTGCTTTATGTATTTTTATACTTTACGATATATAAACACTAAAGGCGCGCCCGGAAACAGCCGCGATATTCTTCTAGAACAATGATGTCACTCATATGCTCGGATATCATTTCAAGCGCCAGTTCCCAGGAGCTGCTTTCGTTACCTTAAGACGGAGAGACCGCGCCTCTATACCCTAGAATCCACCTTTCTCCCTCACCTGTTTTGGTCTCTCCACGCTGTCTGTTGCGTAGCAATGAGAAAATAAGTCCTTTTGACTTTATGTTCTCAAAGTAAAAAGGACGCCCTTCTGTCTCTCCTCCCTAAAAGTTCTCTCGTTAATTCCATCAGTCTTTTGGTGCTGAAACCCACATGATGGAGACAAGAATGGCACTCACTCACCGACTGAAAAAGGAAAAGGACCACTTTGTGTGCCGCCACGACAGGGATCATCAACAAAATTGGCATCTTGTTGACCCGACAGAAATTGGTTAGCTGGAAGAAAGGTTTGACATTCTCCTGCTTAAACAAACGTCACTAAAATAGCTGGACCAAAAAATTGAGCCGTCTGTTGAAGATGACGCTTTAGAGGAGGACATACCTGGAAAGGAAGGGTACCCGGAACACATCAGCATAGCGAAAACCCGAGTGACCCTCAACCTGAAAGATGGAGAATTGAGAAGCGACAAGATATCTGGTTCTCTTACTTGAGATGGTAGCTCCGGACAGCCTCTCGTTGATTATGTACCAGTCCCTACAACAGTAAAGTTACCGAAGCTAGAGATCTCAACATTTTGAGAAGTAATTCGATCATGGCTGGAGTTTTGACGCCAATTCAACTCGACGATCCATCAAACCCAGTCGCTGTCGGATATTGTGTCGCTGTCGGAAAAATTTAAGTACTTGAATAACTACTTGACTGGTAGGGCTGCTCGCCATCGAGGAACTACAAATGACAGCGAAAATCTAAAGGGTTGCCCTCGACCTTCCTCCAAAATAAAATTTGGCAAAACATATTTCATAGATATAATTGAAGATCACATGTCGCGATTGATATCTGTCCGACATGTTCACGACTCCAAAAGCGTCGGAGGTATCAGGGTTGTTTATGATCCGATTGAATTGGAGTCCGCAGCCTTGAAACCCTTAGGGTAAGCGAGAGTGCGTGCAGAGTGTTGCTCCTAAGGGTGCAGCGTAAAGCCGTGCTTTCTGATATGGGACTAGAGCAGAGAAGGAAGATAACTGCGCATTCATTGAACAAAAAGAACAAGCTGCGAGTTTTTTGTACCATGATGTAGAAATGATGTAGAAATCCGCCAAAAGGTGCAAACGGTTACTAACGAGTAACAGTTTTGAAATTTCACATGGTAAAAGTGACCTGTCCGGTGCATATTCGGTAAAAAGTAGAGCTTTCTATATGCAGGCGCCGATATTTCCTCCTCATTTTTCAGTGAAAGGACCTCTTAGGACACCAACATCCCCAACTCTCTTGGACATAAACGCCTCGGTTCACGCACTAAAATTAGAATTTCCACTGAACAACACCTAACATTGCAATGTTCCTCGGGAGTACGTTAGATGGCTCTAGAATTAGAATTTCCACTGAACAACACCAAACATTGCAATGCTCCTCGGGGAGTAGGTTAGATGGCAGCCGTAAAACATTAATATGCCGTAATTGAACTTTTGTACGCGTCGCGTATAGTTTTAATACGTTAGCATTAGAACTCTCGTTTTGACAAAAACCCGGTGGTGTCTGTCAGTTTGTCAGCGCCGAAGAGAGAGTGAC
>JAZHYW010060026.1:0-10507 GCA_037355805.1 Ixodes ricinus | reverse complement strand
AAGAACAATCAGTTTCGATCTTTCGATAATTTTTTTTCGCTGACCTCCTTTCCTATTTTGGTGGCGACGACACAGGATACAGTCAGGCGCCCGCTCGGCCAGCCGTTCGGAGCTCGGGCAGAGAAAGTGCCGGAAAGTTGCCGGTACTCGCCGAAGAACCACCACCCGAACGGTGCGCGCCGGCCGGAAACTGACCACGCGAACACAATTGCCGGTTTTCTGGCAAAATAAAAATAAGATGCCAACGATTGGCCATCTCGAATTCGCCATTAGTTGCCGCTGTGCTGTCGCCGGATGTTCTTCGCTCTGGGTTTCCGTAGTACCGGTGCGTGGGCTGTGATCTGTGCGTGTAGTTAAAGGAGCTGTGCAACAAATTCAGTGCTCTGCTTAAATAATTTGGAAGTTGGTGTCTCGACCTTTCTGAAGTAAAGAACGAAAAACCGCTTTTGCCTGCATGTCCTAGTTTTTAGTTTAAAAATTAACAAAGATTGAGGTTTTCGAGTCACGTGCGCCGTGACGTGAATGGGGGACGCGCGGGGTTCCTGTGAAACTCTCTCTCTAGAGCCATCAGTGAGTAGCGAGAACTCACCCGCTCGCGACCACGTGACCACGTGCTTGCGCAGCGCGGTAACATGGCGAAAGGACGAAAGTCTCGTCCGGGTCCGGCCATCCCCGTCCGGCTCTGCCCCTGTCCCCCTCCAGCTTCTGGCGGCTGTTCGCGGTAGCAGATATAGCTGACGGTTTTGTTGACCTCGGATAGATGGCGCCACTAAAACTCCGTATAATAAAAGTTTCGTCAATGATACTGAGGTTTTTGACGCATTTATATGTATTTTGCAACGACAAGATTTATAGAAATATTACCTTTTATCGAGCAGGTGTTTGCACAACGTCCTATCTTTTACAATTCCCCATTGACGTCATGCCGCGTAGTTCTCATGGCCGCCGCTTGCGGCTGCAAGTCGGAAAATATTCAAACTTTTGCCTCGCGATTACGCGACGGAATCGCAACATTTCGAAGGAAGGAGATGTGTTTTCTCTCCCTTGTGACAAGATAAAGAATGTCAATAGTAGCAGATGGCAATTCTTTCAATGTTGAAATTGTTGCACAGCTCCTTCAAAAAGATGGATGCGGTTCCCTCCACGGGTGATATGAATGCAGTTCATTCCACGAGTGTTATGGATGTGGTTCTTTCCACGAGTGATATGGGACCGTATCCAAGGGCGTCAACGTACGTACTCTGCCACGTAGAGTACGGAAAAGGGTTGAAAAAAATCAGTGGAAGATCCATTGGTGGATTCTTAGGAAATGCGTTAGCATGACCCTCGGGAAACGCCACACAAGTCCCTCTATGGGAAACGCTAAACACTGATCCCGTAACGATGCCGAAACGAGGTAGAAAAAAATGTAGGTAGCAAAAGAGAAAGCCATAAAAAAAGTGAAGGGGTCACCGTTAGCGTTTTCCAAAGAGGGACGTGTGTGGCGTTGCCAACGGGTCATGCTAACGCATTCCCTTAGGATCCACCAATGGATCTTTTTTTAATTTTCATTCCACGGCTCCACAAATTCCTCTGCATTGAATTTTATGGGTCGTATTCACAAACTTGTTAATTTCTGGCTTTCTTTGCTAAAGATCGTAATGTTCCTGAGGAATGTAATATGTCTAGGTATCATAGAACGGAAAATAAATTAGAATATATATATATATGTATATATATATATATATATATATCCTTGAAAACTTTGTATTCCCATGAATGTCCCAGAAAATTGACCATAATATCAGGATTCAGATGCGCTTTTCAAAAAAAGACATACCAATACAACGTCTTCTAAAATACGTAAAATATTATTATTTGTTGTATTGTTTAGAAATCTCAAAAGGAGAATAGACCGAAAAGATAAACACTAAAGAACAGAAAAAAAAGTCGGAGATTGTTTTGGATTTTTTAACATCAAGCACAATGGTTCACCGACACCCATGAATCACTATTCGTAAATCCAGCAAATCGAACGGCATCTAGCGGGAAAACCGGGAACCAGCTGCTAACAAGTTGCTTTGCGCCTCTCCGCGTCTCTGGAGGCTTTTGCGGACACGTGTTGTCAGCGCGGTGGTGAGCGATGTCAATTGACAAGGGTCCAAATATTCCCTAATTGTGGCCGAGTGTTTATTAGTGAGGCAAAGCCTCATTACACTGTTTTCTTTTATCACGGATTTGAAAGCCCGCTTACTCCACAACGCACGGTCGCGTGCTTTCGATTTCTTCAGTAGGGAGGAATCACGGAAAGAGGTTTTGAGTGCTTGTCTGTTTCGAATGTCATTTAAAATGACGACTACTTGCTAGCTCATAAGTGGTTTTATTACAGGGATGTAGGACAGCAGACCGAGGGCGAGGGAGTCCGTCTTCCACTTGTGGGAACACAAGTGTTGCAGTCAAGTTAAAGCGAAGGTTCGATTGTCGCTTTTCCCGAGTTGTGGTTGTGATCAATCAGCCGGCAGACTGAGCCACCCACGCCGGTCGGTGCATTGGCTAGTCTATCTTGGTTGATTCTCGCCTAAAAAGCCCCTCGAGCACACCGAAGTAGATTGGGCCAATTTTGAGATTACCGGATTACAAAAAACCCGCCCGCTGCATACAAAATGTTGGCAAGGGTCTGCTTTGAAAAGGTGCAGGAACGCGTCTGAGGAAGTTAAAAATCTCTTACGACATTACGATTTCTCGCGCCTCCAACAAGCAGCAATGTACGTCCACATTCGTTTAGGTTGCCCGGCGACCAAATACTATTTGTCCACATTTTACTCAATGTGCCCGTTCAGGGATCTAAGCCAAGTTCGATGCGAATGGGGTCTGCGTGAATTTCCGATCGAAACTGTCTATTCAGTTTGCACCCGTTCGTCTTAGTGCTTCCGGCTAGAATCATTTGGTCGGGTGAAGTAGTATCTCACTTTCGGCAAAATCTTTCTTATATTACAGACCACCTGATAGCTAGGCAATTAAGTTCAAATTTCAGTCCGAAGAACATATTAATATCGCTTTTGTGTGACATAATACGTGGGATCATACATAACCAGCATATCCGTCAAAAGGAGTCCCATGATTAAGACTAAAACCTGAATTGAAATGCGATTATCAGCTGCTTAGTGGGCCTTCAGTGGGTAAACATGCTCCCTGGCTCAAGAAGCACTTGCATAATTCTCGTAATTTTCGTGCAGCCTTTGTTTTTCTCCGAGCTAATATGCCTGAAGCTGTTTATTAAATGCGGGAGCTCCCAAATACTCAATATCGCAGACAGATTATCGCACCTTATTATCACTCTGTATTGAATTACACTGAGGCACTAACAGGAAAAAACACCGAACAGCAAGTCACGAAGAAAAGCGCGTGTTAATAATAGGGCGTGGAATTTGCCCGCTTTTCGTTGCGACAAACACGCGCGCTGAGCTGTGGAGACCTCACTCGAGGGCTGTGGATTTGTAGACACTGGAATGCTGTCTACGAAAACAGTGCATACTTAAGTAGATGGTGTGTTTCGAATGCGAACAATCCACTGAGACGCTCGGTGTGCAAGCGTTACATACAAAACGACAGCGCCGCCACCTTCCGTGTCCGCTCGCGAACAGGTATTCTCTCGATGATATCACAGAAATGAACAGGGAGCGACCTACAGGGTACTTTGAACGCTGCTTATTTAAAATTCCCTATGTTTAACGAGTACGCGACACATTTTTAGTGCTCGAAGCCGTCTTGCGATGTTTGTTTATCGGGAAGCTTCGAAGCTGGAAAATGCACCTACACAATGACGATTGAACTTATCCTGAACTTTACTAAAAAAAAAGCAAAGCAACCTTTTTTCTTTTTTTTTTACTGTAGCTTTTTTATTGGAGTCTAGGATCTGTCACATCACTTTCTTTTGAGTACACTGGTGTATCAAGAATTATTCTAAAACTGGTGAGAATAGCTTTAACTTTTAACCGTGTGTTTTACGCTAGTGAGCTCAAGCTTTCCGGAGAGTTGGTGCGAAGTTTTTGGTTTACACCCAACGAAAAAGACATTATGTTGTAGCGTAAATACCCTCCTATATTAAACGCAATGAACTCGCAGTCGTTATTCAGGAACTTACGATAAGCCTATCAGGTTATGAGGCGTTTTTCTGTACCACGCAGGATGAAACAGGAAAGTCACTGGGACATTTATATGTAGATTATATTTCATATTTTAACGTCAGAAGACATAACAGGGTGATTTCACATAAGATCGAAGAGAAGGCGTAGCGGGTCGACCTTTTTAATTTACTACATAATTTTATATATTATTTCCCAATATCTGAAATAAACAAAATCATCAGTATTTTCACCCAGAAAAAAAAAATTGTCGTACGCAAAAAATCGTTTATTACGTAGATGTGGAAAGTCGCAGCTGCTTGCGTAGCCGGAGGGGTCAAATTTGGTAATTAATAACGAACTTTATACTTTTTAGGTGAGTTTCATAACTTTGGGCACAATCTATCTGTACTTAGCAATAAGACAAAAATATTGTTAGCGCTTATCTGGTCTTCTAAAAAAATTATAAAACAAAACATCAATTTCCGACTGCTTGACCGTTCTTCCCCCAACATTTCAGGTCTGTATCTTAGGAAATAATTTAGACAGGAAGGTCATATTCTAATTCAATAAGCTACTCATAAATGAAAGTACATTCACTTAAATTCAAACTTATTTATGCTCGGGTTGGGGAGATTTTAGCAAACAAACACGAGACAAGCACCAAAATAAAATAAAAAATATTTCAAAGAGCGATTAAAAAAAGGTCTCGATTTTTTTAAACAATTAAATCATCTTGCATTATAATCATGGTGTAATAGATACAACTCCTCAACCGAGCCCCTTCTCCGAAGCTTAGCACGGAGTGTCCTGTGGTGCGACGCAGTGGTTGACACTCCTTTTGAGATAACTTTCTTTTTTTGTCATTCGTGTATTGCATAGTAATAGTTTGTCACATCTTTTGTGCGTTATAATAAATTGCACATTAAATAGAACAAATTACAAAACATGTACAAGGTGATTTCAGATAATATAAAAAGAGGATGGCTGGTCGACCTTTTTAATTTGCTTCATAATTTTATATGTTATTTCCTGATGTCCGTAATAAACAAAGTCAGAATTATATTCACTTAAAAAAATTGTCGGACGGAAAAAAATCTACATCACGTAGATGTGGAAAGTCGCATTCGCTTGCATAGCCGGAGGGTCAAATTTGGTGATTAATAACGAAAGTTATACATTTTAGATGAGTTTCATAGTTTTTGGACAAAATATATGTGTACTTCGCAATACAAAAAACAAATTCTTGCTTATTATGTTAAAAAACAAAATTGAAAAAAAAACATCAACTTGGATGCTTGACTGTTTTCCCCAACTTTGCGGGCCTGCATCTTAGGAAATAATTCAGTCAGAAAAGGCATATTTCAATTCAATACGCAGCTAATAAACGGAACAAAATTCACTAAAATTCAAATTTATTCATGCGCGTGTTGGGGAGATATTTTGAAATAAACACAAGACAGTCACCAAAATAAACAAATTCTAAAGGCGATTAAAAAACAAAACGATCTCTATTTTTTTAATTTCTGGTCAATCATTCTATTTTATTTGGAGGTTAATATCCATTAAAACATGTTGCATCATATTAATGGTGTAATAAATACAGCGCTAGGCACGGGGTGTCCCTGCGGTGCGACGCATGATTGCAACTTGTTATTTTTTTTGACATTTATGTGTTTGAATTGAACCTTTGAGTTCTATTCATCCACTCTTTGGCAGGTGATATATGGGGTGTTGCTTGGTTTTGTGGACGCAGGAGGTTCAACAGTGTGTTTGCTTGGTTGTCAATTTGGTTAAACTTTACGTTTTTTTTGTTCTTTTGTGCCGTAAAGTGTAAAAAATCGTAAAGTGAAGGAAACAAAAAGGACTAAAGCGTACAAAATTGTTTTCTTTTTTATTGAGGGCGAATTATTTCCAGATATCCGGTGTCGGTATCTTCTCGGAAGGCCAAGTTTGGATGTGGGGAAGGAGTTTAGGCTATCTTTGTCGGTCGGAAAACTGTTTTAAGGAGGGGGACGGAAAGGGGTTGGCCGGCCTGCTTAGTGATGGGCGTGTTGGCTTCTGGAGACCCAGGAAAGGGGGGCGGGCGGGGAGGGGGAGGGCGAGGGGGTGGAGGCGAGGCTATCGGGCGTCTGAAGGTCGGTGGTTGGGGCTTCTTAATAAACTGGAAGGGCAATAATCCTTCGCCGCTGAGTTTGAAATCTTTTTGTGTGTTGCACTTTTTGTCCTCCATCTGGGGTCTACCAAAATGTTGGGAAACAAAAAGCGTTGCCGCCAATGTTGGACGGTGGTGGTTAGGATCTGTTTGGATGTGAACAAACCCTCAAAGTAAAAGGGATTAGTGGGAAGTAGTGTTTTGGGTAAATAGCGAAAAGGCGGCGTTTCTTTTGGGGAACCGACACGAGTGACGGTGTGACTCAAAGACGCCTTTCAGCAGGAAGCATAGAAATCTGCATTTGACCCTGAATAGTTTCGCCTAGTTTCGCCGCTGTCTACTTCCTTTGCCTAAAACCTTTCTCTCTTTTTTTTGTGATTAGAACTTTGTTGAGGGTGTCATTTGTGTACTTCTGTGTATAACTGTGTGCTTCGAATGCAAGAGCCTCTTTGTTGCAACTTGTCACTAACCTGCGTTACTCCAGCTCAGTCACTGTTTCAACCCACAATTTCGTTCATTTCCTTCATGCTGACTTTGCATACATAAAGAGCTTGTTATGGCGACAACACAGCTCCGAGCGAGTGTTTTGTGCAGATCACCTTGCAAAGCACAAAAAGATGATCCCGATGCAGCGAAATTTTCGCAGTGTGAGAGAGCTCGATATGCACTGTTTGAAGGAAGCTCCATGGAAGTGAGCAAGCTGGACTACCTGTGCTACAATTGCTTTACTCACCTCACCAAGCAAATACCTTTGCACACTTAGAGTTGGGCCTTGACAGCTTTATGCCTCCTGAGGAGGCAATTGAAGACCTCAACTGCAGCGTACGTTCAACGTTTGTGTCACCACTAAGACCACCAAGTGAAGTAAGAAGTCGTGGCAGGCCTGCTATTGTAAAGAGGAAACAAACGGAATTAGGGCAGGTTGTGACTGAGAATTTGCGCTCCAGGATGCGTCTTGCGTACGATGAAAACGTGGCATCGGGGTCGTCGGAGGAAAAGTGCTTCCCATGCACCGAGTGGGCGGACAACATTCGACGTGCGTTTGCGACCACCGCCTCTCCCCTGGAACGCTGTCAATTTCTAACCCTCCTGCCGTCAACATTGACAAGAAATGAAGTTCAGAAGATGATCCCAGAGGCATGGATACACCTCATTAATCAGCCCCGAAAGCTGAAGGAAAATCATGGTGTGTGGTATGTGCCCCATCCCTATACAAGGTGTAATGTGAGCCCTGAAAACATATCTGCTGCGGTTGGGTACTACACGAAAGACGAGTTAGAATGTTCCGGGCAGAGTCCCAATCAGAAGAAGGACGTCATTTCCGTTGTGCTCGATGGCAAGAAAACGTTCGAGCCAAATCATTTTATGGCACGGTCAATCAGAAAAGCGTTTCGTGTATATAAAAGTGACCATCCCAACTCCTGCATCGGACTGACGAATTTTTACTCCCTGCGACCCCGATGGTTCAAATGCAATCCCCAGCAAGAGGCATGCGCTTGTTTATACTGCGCATACTATAACCTCTCTGTCGCCTCTCTACAGAACGCTTCTGGCTCATAACTTGACGCAGCGGAATTGAACTCTGTATTCATTTGCAACCCGCCATCACGTCAGTGCCTTTTGAGGCAAATGTGGTCATTGCCCCAAAGGCCAGTCGCTCATACCAGAAAACCTCAACATTTCCGAAGAAGAAGAAATAGTTTTGACAGCATGGGAGTAAGGCAAGCTCGTGAGAAAGACTTTGGATCCGGTCACTTTTCTGGGAAAGCTTCGTGTGTCGGTCTCAAGGTGGATCATTCGCAACCAAATCAGACCGACGCAAGGCAAAACCATCTACGAAGAAAATCAGTGCGCGCAGCGTAGTAGCATTGTCCTCCACTTCGACTTTGCTCAGAACTGGACTGTCATCCTTCCTGACGAGATTCAAGCGTAACAATGAAAAAAGCAGGTATCAATATTTATGTGTGTGGTGACGACTAGAAAGTCGACATAGAGTTTTGCCGTCATCAGTGACGACTCGCATCATGAGTCCGCTTATGCCTATCTGGCTCTAGAAAAAGTGGGAGAGTGGGTCGATGACAGCCTTGCTGTGTACTCTCATTTGACCTATGTAAGTGACGGTGCCGCCAGCCACTTCAAGAATCACTTCCAGCTTCATGAATTAAAAAACAAAATTTCCCAAAGCCCAGTGGTTATTGTCAGCCACTGGGCATGGAAAAACGCGTGTGGCGGAGTTGGAGGACTCGTCAAACACCAAGCAACGCTTCACAGGTTGCGACAGCTCCCAGGAAAGGCCATTCAGTCTGCAAAATCCATGGTGAACAGTCTTTCCCGATAACTAAAAGGAGTGATTTTCACACTTTTGGACAAAGATGAGGTTGTTGAATTCCGTGAACGGAAAAACGAAGAGTGGGTGGGAGTGCGCGCCTTTCCTGGTATTCAGTCGTGGCATGTGTGGCTATGCAAAACATCGTAAGCTTCGACCTGTGACTTGAAAAGAAATTCCAAGTGCGCACCTTCAAACAACTTTTGCGTCAAAATCTGTCAATTTGAAACCTATGAAGGCAAAACTGTGTTGTATATGTTATGTAATTTAATCTATTTCATATGCGATTTATTATAACGAGCAAAAGATGTGACAAACTATTACTTGCTATTCTCGAATGACAATAAAATTACTTTTCTCTCAAAATAAGAAGTCGCAATCACTGCGTTGCATCACAAGGACACCCCGTGCCGAGCTTCGGAGAAGGGCTCGGTAGAGGAGCTGTATCTATTACACCATCAATATAATAAAACATGTTTTTAAAGGATATTATCTCCCAAATAGAGTAGAATGACTGGCCAAAGTTTAAAGAAATGAATAACTGGCTTCTTATTGTTTAATCGCTTTTAGACATATTTGTTTTTGGTGCTTGTCTCGTATTCACTTGCCAAAGTCTCCCAAACTCACACATAAATAAATTTGAATTTTAATGAATCTACTTGCATTTATAAGTAGCGTATTAAATTAAAATATGCCGTTTCTGACTAAATTGTTTCCTAAAGTGCAGGCCTGCTAATTTGAGGGAAAACGGTCAAGTAGCAGATGTTTTTTATCATTTTTTAAACATAAGAAACAATAACAATATTTTTTCGTGTTGGTAAGTGTACATAGAATGTTCCCCAAGTTTATGAAACTCACCTAAGAAATATAACTTCCGTTATTAATCACCCAATTTGACACCTCCGGATACTCAAGCAAATGCGACTTTCCACCTCAACATGAAGCACAATTTTTTGCGTCCGACAATTTTTTTCTGGATGAAAATAGTTATGGTTTTGTTTATTACGGACATCAGCAAATAACATAAAAAATTATGAAGCAAATTAAAAAGGTCGACCAGCCACCCTCTTTTCGATATTATCTGAAATCAACCAACCTTGATGTGTTTATCCCAGTCACTCAGCTTTGTTCGTAAATGAAGATTAATATCTGTGGTACTGCAGTGTTGAATAGCTTGTTTGTTTGTATTGAACTGCGGATAATGGCCCGACATTTTGTTTCTGTACCTCTGTGCATGTTAACAAGCGCATTATGATTGTGATCTTAATACCCGAAGGGTGCTCTAGAAGCACAGCAACATCATTTCGAGATGGCGAGGAAGTGGTTGTTTGATACCGCATTTACTCGAGTAATAGCCGCACTATTTATGAACTAGGCCCTTGCGCCTACTTTGCCACAGAATACATATACAGCCAATCATTGCGTTGCGCATATATAACATAGCGAATAACCAGGTCGAAAACACGATTCTCCATACAAATGCAATCCTCACAGATGGTATCTTCGCCTGCAAACATTATCTCTGTCTTGTAAACAGCTGGAATTATGCTGTCGATCGCGGTGATTGGCAATCTGCGTGCTCCGTGGAAAAGCGAACCCTCAGGTTGATGAAGAGCCCCGTAACTCAGTCGTCAAAATCAATGAAACTTCTGTAAAATTAATCGGCTCACATAAAATACTGGCGTTAAAAAGAAGCTTTTATAAAACTCTTAAACAAAATTTTACGAACGAAAAAAAAATCTGCAATCAAAGCAACAGGCTAGCTGAAGCGATCGGAACTCTAATTATATTAAATATTTATTCAATGCGAATGAAAATAATCTCCCATCAGATATGTCACATTCATGATGGCTGCAGATCGGATTTGTTTGTGTGTTAAGGCTCTTTGGGTAAGTGCGTTGTAGAAAAACTCTCGCTCATTCT